>JAEQBH010002964.1:0-187132 GCA_016808115.1 Tetrastigma voinierianum | reverse complement strand
TTCTCCATCAAAGTCTTACCATAAAGTTATGCTACACCTCATTATGTTGAGTATGACAAATTGTAAGATGTTCAACAATTCCTTTTTGTAAAGAGTGTTAAACTTTTATCAAAAACAAACTCTGTTCATTAAAGTTTTACAAAACTTTGCTTGAAATGAATAGTATTTCTGACATCACGTAGAAGGTTCATAATAATTCATTTTTAAAGTTAATATCACCATTAGGTGAAGAGCTGAGCAGAATAATTACTGGGGAGACTTCAACTTCTACCTGAAAGGGACGAAACCGATGGCGTCCTTGTTCCTCTGAATCTAGAGGATCTTTCAGGATTCTTTTCACACCTTCCGCGGTTGAAACAGTTTTGGCAAGGTACTCGCCTGTTGGGCAGTTACCTGAAACAAGGGAGAAAAATATGTTGCAGCAAGTACATGAATGTTACTGTGCTGTAGATGGAAGATTTTTCATCTGGGAATCCACTCTGAAAGAGTCATGGACTTGGAAAATGCACATCCAGAATTCGGTCCCCCTGTTTTTCGCCTTGAGAACTCTCTTCAGTAAGGTGAGCAATGTCTCTCATCTGCCTCCCATTATAATTCATTTAAGCATTAAATAGACAAGGTAAAACTAGTTTTATAAAAATTAAAAGGAATAATGAGTTTTTGATTACAATGAAGTTTTTTTTTTTTTTAAATTGCTGTAAAATAGTTTGTAAAAATAATATCCAAATTACTGCACACTACAGTAATTTCATGTATATTAGTGTTCATTATTAGTATTATTTTAATTTTTAAATTATTTAATAAATTTAAAAAAAAACTAAATACATCCAAAGCTAATGAATAATTGAGGTATATGCGGTCATGACTCCACACGGAGCTGGCAGATTCATCATTTGGCCTTCACTGACTTTTAAAAATTTTAATGTAATTATAAAGTAACATGAATTTTTTTTAATATACTACCCACTGGAATAAAAATTGGAAACTTGCCCTGCCCCTATTTTTCTTGGCTCCGGTCACACCGGCATTCATAAGCTTTATAAGGCTAAGGGAAATTAGGAGGCTGGTAATTACTATACCTAAAACCTTATTTTCTTCCACCGTTGAGCCATGCCTCCAGTATCAAAACTCACATGATACCCTCTTCTACCTTTCTTCCTTCTCTTCCCACCTTTGATTCTCATTCTCGATGGAGCAGGATGTGTTTAGAGTTTTCATAAAGATACTCAAAGAGTTTAATGATTCAGCCCTATTGGGCTTTTAAATCGTGTGGCACATCAAAAAACCTTAGAGACACTTAGCCTCAAAGGTAGATCTGCACCTCAGGAGCCTTTACAAGTTATTAAAGAACTCAAGGATTACAAGTTATTGTGTTCTCAAGTCCATGCTCTATTCCAAATGCCGCAAATGGTGCTTTGGAAGAGGCACAGTTCATCAACTGCAAAGAGGAAAGGGAGCAAAAGGTTATCCCCACTTTTTCACTCGTGATCCGTCTAGTATGAAACTAAAGGGAGATTTATAAACAGCATTTTCGTCAAAAGAAAAATGTATGATGAGGAGAAAAGGGAAAGATAGATGAAGATCGCTTAAGGAGTGGAAAACCTGCTTGGAGCAGGATGTGAAGGTCGACAGGTAATTAAAATTTTTTCAATTTTCTGTCCAAAGTGTTTAGCTCTTTCTCCCTTTAAATTAATATTTTTCAAATGCTTTGAACTAAGTCTTAATTAGTGCTGCTGGAGGAATATCAAATGTATGAAAGCTTCATGATTGTAAAGCTATCTTAGAAATGACAGAGACACTTAATAAGATTGAAAACTTAAGTAATAGAGATTGATCAAATTTCTAATTATATACAACAAAAGAACAGATCAAAGCGCATCTTTCTCCAAATAAATGGTGGAAGGAAAAGTCACAAAGTATAGGAAGATTACAATGTGGTAACTGACTATCTAACTGTAGGCATGAAAATTATTAGGTCCAAAATAGATTGAATGCAGACAAAGTAGGTTATTTAATGATGAAATCCTCTATTTAAAATAGGTGATAATAATATTAGACATGTCAAGTTTATTTTGAAGTTCTAAGTGATTTTGAGTCTGCTGTTAATACACTGATATGACTAAGCTTTCTTTCTTCACTCTGCCACAGCATAATCAGTATTTTTCATTCTTTCTCAATTCTTCTTGTCGTACTTGACTTAAAAAATAATGAAACACACTTTTATGTAGTCTGGGTTATGGTTTTGTTTCTCCTTTGTTTCTGCATTTGTTCTTATTACCTCTATTGCCATAGTTGTGTTTAGGCATCATTAAATTTTCTCCATATTAGCAGGCCCTTATTACTTACACAACAGTTATAGTTGAAAATTTGTATCATTAATTTTCCATGGCGCGAGTCTATCGCTTGCAACTAATGCTAATGCAAAATGCATGTTCCGTTATGTTTTGCAATCATGCCCATGAATCAGATTATTCAAGATATTATTAAGGAAATCAGAATCCATATACCTATGGTAGAAGATGTTGATGAGAAAATTGTTGAATGGATTCTCAAGTAGAAAACTAGTATCGAGAATAGATTCAATGGGCTGGTGTTCGTATGGTCAGGCTTGTGGGTCAGGGGTGGGAATCTGGGCAAGACTGTCATCATCACCAGCTCTTTATAACAAAATTTCCAATCAATTCGTTACCTAGTTTTCACAAATGTCGAGAAGAATCGCACCAAAGATTTCCGGGCTACTTGCCACCAAATAACTTCTTGATGATACTCTTGTGGGTAAAAGGACAACCGACTTTGAAGAAAATTACAATAAGTAGTTAAAGAAATAAAGGACAAAGCTTCCGTGCTGTTTTCTGTTTGTTAAAGATATTGATGATTCGAGATCAAGTAGAGCACTTAAAGGAAAGACTTTTGGTTTGGCTCATGAAGCAGAATCATCATAACAAGAAAAAAGATCTGCTAGCACATGAAGTGGATTATACGGGCAGGTGTTGACAAATTAAATGAAGTCAAAGCTCTTCAACTGCTGTTTATGCCTTTAGACACAGTTCCTCCCTGAAAGGAGCCACAGATCTCATCCAAGTAGTACCGATATGCCAGATCTGCCTTCCACACAAAGCATGTGGTGGGAAAGTGTTGGGTGGAAGGCTCCCTCCCTTTATCCGTAAAGGAAAGACGAAAGGAATTCAAGAAACCTGGCAAGAAGTGTTCAACATGGAAATCACTAACGTGCTCAAAATAGTTATGATGATCGGATCATGCCACAAAAGAGCGAGGTTATTTCTGGGGACGCATGTTTCTTCAAATGAGTCTTACGTGGAAATAGTAACACGTTTCGATGGTTCTGGATTCAAAGCAGAAAGTGAATAAATGCTCGTGGATAGGTGTCTCATAACCATTTCAATAAACAAAAAGATAGATGCATGGATTCGTTAGTCTAAATGGATAAACAGGTTTATAAAGAATGTCCTAATGAATCGGAGAGAAGCAGATTATGGAAACATGAGGATATGGTTTATGTATTAACAATAAATACGGTAGATATTAAGAGATATAGTTTAACAACATCTTTTTTATTTGAGTAGTTATTTATATCTATATCAATTCATTAATGTTTTACGATACCATTGTGGTTAGCTTATTTGCACCTTTCTTATATATGGGGACTGAGAAATTGAAGGATGCTTTAATGATCGCTGCACACGTAACATGAGATAAAGTTTACCTGAACAAAAGAATGACTGTGACTTTAGAGTGCTTATCGTCACAATCAAGTGCAACTTTGAAGATTTTACATTTCCTTCTCATGACTCTGATATATCTCATATCATCGATATTCTTTAAGATATCTACGATCAAATTCAGTGTAAATAAATTTTGTATTTCTTCATTTGAAAGACAACAAAGACATAAAACGACTTTCGGGAAGGAAACTTGTATGATTTATTTATTTATTTATGCCTTATTTTCTAACATTTTTAAGTTCTAAAATTATTCATTAAAAAGAAATTATATTTTGTTGCAAAGAGTCTTAAAATATTAACACGGACAGAATTCGATGGTTCATTATGCTCATTGAAATACTTAATTCTCAACCATGCCAGCCCTGGAGACCCCATTTTTAGGTCAGCATGTTAGTAATTTGCGAATAAGGAAAAAATATATCTTTTATATTTAGTCATTTATGAAAAAAATTAAAATAAAATAAAATAAAAATAAAATTAGTTAGTTAGAAGATTATAATCGGTAGTTATTCATATAAATTCCAATTTCTCGAAAATGGTTAATCGCAATTTCAATTTATAATATCAGAATTTCCAAGTAGAAATTCAAAATGTTTATTTCTGGATTCGATTTAACAAAACGATTTCAATTTGGAATCGTTCACATAAATCTAGCTAGTGATCGTCGATTCTCGGCCTGGCTCCAGACAATGCACTTACACCTTTTTCGAAAACATCACAATGCCCTGGGTAGTCGTGAAACGTGAGCTCTTCATGCGATCGAGTTCAAGATATAACATGTACTTTCATGGCCATATGGTACGAGAGAAACACAGAAAATGGATGGCCGTAGATAGTGCTGAAAAATAAAACCGGGAAGAAGGGAGCATGTCACTTTAAAATTCAAATGATGAAGGTGACGAAACTAAATAAAGGCCATCCCTCTTGCTTTGAAATACAAAGAGCAAAACGTGGGAGGCAAAGAGCTACCATAAACTTAAAAATGGAGAATGGAGAGAAGACCCCTTTCTTGGGATCAGAGATCCACCATACAGTCAGTTTTATTGCCAAGAAGGGAGTTTTCTACGTGGGGATAGGTTTCGTGGGTACCGGATTTAAGGAGTTTCATCATACTCTAGAGGTACTGTTTCTCCCTACTTGCTTTATTCTTTTATTTAAGCATATTTAATGCGATGTTTGAAAGGATTGAGGTCGCACTGGCCATTATCGGTCCCAAAACTGATCCACTGAGAATTTTTTTAGATCTTCTCAAAGTGCCTGTGGGAGTTAAATATTGCATCCCTTAGTGATGTTCTATGCTATAAACATTGATGCGTATGAGGCCTAAATGGTCGGTGAAACCCGGTTCTCTGCGAATCAAGATTGTGATTTTCATAAGAATAAGAATCGAGGGTTTCACTCATTCGAGAATAAAGTGTCTCTCACAAAATAAATTTTGTGAATTAATGTGCCAACAGTAATTCAAGTAATTGTCAGGTTTTTGACTACAGCCCACGTGAGCTACCAGATATGGGATAAACGAGAAATTACATAACATGATTGTGTGATTTAATTTTTAGTGTTAATATAAGTGCATGTTTATATATTTGCATGTGTTATGTATCATTATAATGCTTGAAATTGGCATCAGCAGATTCCATATGAGACTGGACAATCTCTAGGATCTGTAGGAGGAAGTATGAGTCTTTAGAGAAAAATGGTTTCTGAGGGTTGTCTAAAAACTAAAAATGATCTGAGGGTAGTCCATACTAAAAATATCAATCGTCGGAGATGGCCCAATTAATATACATCGGAGGGTAGTCCATAATATCACCGGTCGAAGACTCCAATCTAAATTGGATATATATATTTACATCGATGGTTGTCCACAACAAACATAATAATTTCCTATATACGAGGCTTAGCAGTGTGAGTGGAGTCGCAGGACTCCTGCATGAGATGATTACTTAGACATTCAAGTAGGATCATGGTATTTGTTTCACACTGTATGTTTATTTCAACATCAGATATGCACTGGGGAGAGAGCCTCCACTTTGGGGTGATCCACTACCGAGCATTAGCTCAATTCCTCGCCGGTGATACTATTTTACGTGCACAGGAGCGTGGCGAGGAGACGGCCATCCTAGAGACTGAGTTTTTAGAAGCCATATCGAAATGTGGTTGGGCTTGTTGATGGTTCTACATGTATTAGAATTGTTTTAATTTTAATATATGTCAGATAAGAGTAAAAACAATTGAATCAAAACTATCGATATAGTCAGATATATATATATATTGATGAGTAGTGTTGTATTGGGCCCATCAAAGGTTTGTACTCATGATATTGATGTTTAGGACAAAGTTATATACAGATTTTGTATTCGTAGAGCTCCCGCACAAAGGAGACTCGCCCGATTTTCGTGAAAAATGCCTGGCACCCGACATTCACGAAGTATTCCGTGGTTTACGTAGTCAACCCGACTCGGTTTGTTCGCCATTTGGGCCTTGGCATCGAGCTTTAGGCATACCACTGCCTGTGAGCTCAATTAGGTATCCATCACCTGTGGCTCTGATGTAGAGTATAGTTATATGGAAACCTAGAGATCGAGGATTGGGCTTAGGCCATAAGCCAGTAAGAACATCACCACTTATGTAGGCTCGACGCGTTCGGGCTTAGTAAGCGAGATTACCTAGGAAATCACGACAAAACTAGGACATAATCGCATGCATGTGTTTCGGGTGTGTTTTGTGTGATTTGATGAATTTGTTTTGTGAATGGATGATTGGCAATTATGAATTGTTATATGTCAGATGATGTCAAGTGCTTAGGTAGCACTTATTATGTCGAAACAAAACTTAGGAGTTTATAAAGTAGGTAATGGAGATGAAATAAATTGTAATCAATTGTTTGTTATTGATAATGAAATCAAATTCTTTAATAAATTTGAGGTTGAACACTAGGATTTTAGTGTAGAGAACAAGGCTGAGAAAACTTTGAGAAAAAAAATGGTCCGTAAAAATTTCGGACAAATATCTAGCTTCTTCTGACAAGAACATAGTGATTTTATGGAAAATCGAATATTATACCGCTTGCATACAAGAGAATGGTTTAAAATTGAACCCTTTAAAATGTTTTCAAGGGTGAATTGCAAAGAAAAACAAGCCACTTCACATGTAATGAGAGCAAGTGAGTTACCGAGAAAAGGAAAATGTAATTTTTTAAGGTTTTACAAGTGTAAAACTAAAAGAAATAAGAAAATAAATTTTTATAAATTTATTTTGTTCAAGAAAATGAAAAATAAATAACAATAATAGGTATATATTTTTAGTGTTTTCCAAGAGGCCGAAGAAAAAGGTATATATATATATATATACAGAAAAATGTGGAAAAATGCGGGTGTGAATCTAATGGCTATCGCCCATTCAGCACGTCGGGCGTGAGAACGCGCAGATGGCGCTGGAAGATGTCATGCCGGGCGGGCCGCGACAGGACATCGCTGTGCTCGCGCACAAAGACGCTGGGCGCCGGGCGAAGACGGGCGCGCGCACGCGGCTAAGCGCGCGGCCGGCGCCAAGGCTGCGGCGCGCCGGGCTAAGACGCGCTGGCTCGCTGCACGCGCCGGGCGCGTTACTGGCCGTGGCTGGGCACTTGCGTTACCTTCCAAATTGCTTGACCCTGGGCTTTGACTCAAGACGTTCTCGAAGTCAATTTTCGACATTGTTCGTGGAACCCGCTCATGAACACTGCTTCATCACAAATTTTTCGAAAATAAAATTTTCGTAAATTTTTGAAAATAAAATTTTTTTGTTGAAAACAATATTTAAATGCAAAAATGGTTCGATTTGCTCTGACACAAGAAATGGTAAGGACAATGTGTATACACCGATTTATGTAGATTAGTGTTCGAGACTGTGTTTATGCTCTTAGACATCAGACAGACTTTTAACCGCCATGTTAATTGTGTAAATGGTTAGAGACCCAGGACGAGGACGCAGCACTGGAATCGGTCGCACCACCAATGTTTGATCGGCTGTGCTTTAATCGAGGCTATAGAGCATGAAGAATGCTTATCGCACGTGTCGGTATACAGGGTGACGTGAAGATCCTAGTAATTCTTCTCGGGAGGGCCTAGAGCGCATCATCCTCCGACATTCACGTGGGGAGGAGATCCGGCGGCGGCACTACTGTTCGCATCGAGAAGTGTTGAGGCTATGGTGATTACCGACGAACGTGATTAGACTATTTTCAATGCTGCTCCAACTGAGGGTGAGGCCCAAAGTATGGTGGAAATGGGCAAGGATCTCTGTAGACTTAGAGGTTGAGACCTCAAGGAGCCTTTGTACAGCGATTTCTTCCTGTGTGGGATTAGGGTGAGAATAAGGATGATATGTCGAGGTTGCGAGTCGAGATCCGTGATCCCACCACGCAGACCGAGGATCATGGACATGTCGAGTTCGATGTCATCCCCAGATGATCACACAAACGCACAGGTGGTCGCGATCATTAGAGCGTGAGGAGGGCACGCCATTATCGTGATCTACCTGGTGGTATCAGTGACAAGCACGACATTTTTCCCCCGCACGGGATACGCAGTCCGGGGCCAGGATAGTTACGGGTCACAAATGCAGCCCACCTTTGTGAGGACGAGGAGAGACCGTGACCAGATTCACCTCAGCACCTACAGCATACGATGTTTCTTCCGTGATGAGCTACTCGGACTACCTCCACGAGGGTCGAGACTTCGGGGTATCTGGCTACGACCGCAATTTCCCCACCATCTCTGCTGACCCCGCATGATGGCACCGCCTGAGTCGCAGAACCGCAGTCCGGGCCATAATGGAAGCTATCGACAAGGGGTTCACATCAAACCAGCACTTCACCACGGGTCTTCTCCGATTCTATTTGGCGGCCAGTTAAGCGGCAAGACCCTTTCTGATCAGGTACTACCGCGTTAGTCAACAAAAAGTTAATACTGCGAATCGGAACGTATTACCAAGGGATCGACGATTTGTTTGATCAAATGAGAGGAGCGCCGAGTCTACTCCAAGATGTATCTTCAGACCGTTACCATCACCGAAAGTTGGGTTACGATATCCTTAAGATAGTTATAGACGCTTTACGGGCACTGAGCTTTCATCGTGATGCTCTTTGATTGATCGAATGTGCCAAACAGTAAGATCTCACTGATCTCATGCATGTGGTAGCTCCAACCCTTTATCTAGATCACTGTTTGAGTCTTCGTGATGACATCTCGATCTACTCCCAATGAAGTGGGAGCATGAGTATCACTGAGGGTGATGGTTTGGCTGGGGCATCGAGGACATCTCAAACAGACGCTAAGTTCGCGAAAAAGCAGCTTGAAGCATCGAGAAGAGATTTTTCAAAGGGACACTGGCACATCACCCGTAAGTGTCAATCTAATTCCAGAGAAGGTCGAGGTCGTGATGAGTCAGACCGAATAACAAATCTTCAGATACTTAGTTTCTTAGGATCAGCCTAGAGATTTCTAAGAGATTCGGAATGGGTCAAGTTGTCCAACTGAGGCAGATCGGTAGGATTTCGCCTGCCTGATTTTTGGACTCCATGATCGTGGAAAGCCCGACCACAGAGAGAGAGACGAGGGCTAGGAACACTCCTGGATACTGTGTGTCGGTAAAGAGGGAGGACCAACATTCTTCTAGTTCGAAAAGCGCAAGACTCCCAGCTCACACAAGCTTCAAGACATCAGTGCCGATCGGGCACGCGAGACGTGGATCGCTCTCAGAGACAAGGATCCCAGTGGCTTGGGGACGCTGATGTCCCGGCTAGTCAGAGAATCAGAGAGATACGGTTCATTCCTCCTAACACCTCAAGAACGCCTCAGAGAACCAGTCAGCCGGTGCTATATAAGCACCCCAAAGAGCACATACAGCCGAGGCCGAGTGGTCGAGGCCGCGACGATCGAATAAAGCAACTTAAGCGCAGGACCTGCAGTGGTGTATCAGGTCGCTGCGACACGCTGACACGATGAATCACGCCCATCGTTGTCAACACTGGGACCCTGAATGGGCTCGGCTACAATCTGATTAACGACCTTGGACATGGGCTGGGAGGTTAAGGCCTTGGGAGAAGCCAAGTATAGATGTTCCAGGGGATGGGGTGAGTCGATCCGATAGGTCTTGATACATGAGCGAGAGACCTCCCCGAGATTCTCGTTTCCATGACCCCAGATTCAGTGGTGTCACAAGAGATGGTATTACATTAAGGCTTTCGTGGTGCAACGCTAAGAATAGACGCTGTTTAGCCTGTGTGGGTGCATCGGATGGTCGGCTCACCACTTCGTGAGTGTGGGTCGAGTTTGTCTTAGACTACGCCCAATGAAGTTCCACAGTTCACATTCAAGAAATGCAAGAGGCTCAAGTGTAAGCTTCAAGAAGTTATGTTAATCGCATGGAACGTCACGGTCGCTATCATGAATTTAGAGTCGAAAGGGATGAGTCGGAGTGACTCGAGATTCGGATACCCCTTCGCAATCGCGATTTGGTGTCGCCAGCCCAAGCAAAGTGGCTCGATAGCGATTGGCACATGATATTGTGACCAAACACGGTCCGCCGGATCGTCGCTGATTAGCCACCGAAGCGTCATGCTACACACAAAGTAAGGGTCAGGTAGTGGTTACTGTGTCAGGTGGTGGACTATATACAAAAATGAGGACAAGTCATGGGCATACGTCCTAGGTCCTGAAGGGTAGAGGAGAATTCTGCCCCAGACTCGCCATAGCAACAACAAGCACAAGTAGTATACGCATGGCGTCCATATGAGGTATTGAGGCTGGGAGGCCATGCAGTCACCGTTATGTCGAACTGAGGTGGAGAGAGAGATCCATCACTAGTCCTCATCTTATTGGGAGCCACCTGTAAAAGGTGGAGTTTGATACGACAAATAATTTTCTCACCTGGCCAGAGTCATTTAAGAGCTATGTAGACGCACGACGCCGACCCTAGAGTCTTATGTCAACTGATCATGTCTCTCGAGGTGATGCCCCAAGAGAGGAGCAGGTCGTGCCCGTAAGCTTAGGAAGTTATCGCCAGAGTAGTTATCGGACCTTCGAGATACCTAAAAGATGAAGGCGCATCGTCGTTTTATCAGCTTCAAAGATGTCGCGCCCAATGGTATATTTCACGCCCATGTTCACGCGAAGTATACTCCAACCGTACTTCAAGTATCGTGACACATTATGTTTCACACTTTACGGTCTTTCGAGGAGGGACTGGGCAGTGGTTTTGATAGTCAGATCGTAAGTTTTACACGCGAAGACCGTGAGGCTAGTGAGAGTGCTGGCGGCGGCACTATGGAGCGGAGGAAGCCAAACGTGGGAACCGCAGTATTACGTACGCGGGCCACCAATCCTTCTTTGTTAGTAAATTTAAGGTACGTTGGTTTAGTCATAAGATTTAAATGATTGCTTACATGCATGGTAGAGTGCACGCTGAATATACATGGAAGATGTGATCGTCTCCAAATTTTGGGACGAAATTCCTTTGGGCGAGGAGAACGTAAGACCCAAGAAATTCCACTTTCGAAAAAATGGCAAAATCGTAATTTTCGTTGGCAAAATTGTACTTTGCAAGCCAAAAAATCAACTTATTCTCTGGATTCGTGATGACTAAACGATATTTCAATCGTTGGAATCGCTCGTCACAAATTAGTTACACGCCGAATTTCGTCACCGAGACGTAATTTACATCGCCGAGGCATCGCGTTCTGGTGTCGTGATAATCGCATTTTCGATGAATAAAGTCACATATGTAACATGGGAACATGTAGGTCGGTAAGTGGCATGAGAGGAGAAATGGATGAAATGATGCTCGAGATAGTGCCGAGTGTGTCAAAACTGGAAAGCAGTGGACATGATGTCATTTTTAAAATTTAAATGATAATAAGACGAAATCCAAATAGTGTCATCCTCTTGTTTGAACACAAAGAAACAAAAATCATGGGGAGGGCAAAGAGGCTACTTAAGAACAGAAAAATCGGAGGTTTTTTTGTAGAGAGAAGCATCCTTCTCTCTTGGGGACCGTGGGAGATCCAAATTCACTGGCGTCATCGGACAAGAAGCGGAAGTCATTTGACGCCAACATGAGGCTTCCGTAGTACCTGGATGAAGGAGTTTCACATACTGAGAGGTACTCAAGCTCTCACGCTTTATTCTTTAATAAAGCGAGATGCAGCCGATGCCTGAAGCCGGGACAGGTCGTGGATGTCAAGCTGATCGGGTCCAAAACCGGGACCTGACCAGGAGAATTTTTCGAGCCCCCCTATGCAGTCCGGGAGCGTGGGGCTGCTGGGCATCCTTAGCAGGAGCAAACGAGCAGGCAATTATGCTTTGATGTGCATGAGGTCGAAATGGTTTGAAACCCGGTTCGCCTGCGAACCAATAATGGTGATTTTCCAAGAATAATTCCAGGCTCACTGGTTCCGAGAATGTTGTTCACAAAATAAATCAGTAATTAACAGTGGTTAGCTCTAGTAGACATGAATTGAGCCGCATTTGATCGTTAACCATATTATTTGGATTTCGTTACTTTGATTAAATGGCAAACATACAACATGATTGTGTGATTTAATTTTTATGTGAATATATGCATGTTTATATATCATGATGTGTTATAGACTATGGCTGAATTTATATCATGCATTCCATATGCACCGACATCTAGACGTAGAGCGAAAGTATGAGATTAGTCTAGAGAAATGGTTTCAAGGGTTGTCTCCAAAACCAAAATATCTGAGGGTAGTTCACTACAAAAATGACACCCGCTTCCTGAGATCGCCCACTGATGCGGCACTTAGGTGAACCATAAATAATATCAATCGGGCCGGGAGGCGACCTAATTCATATATATTTACATCTGAGGTGTCCACAAACAAACATAATAATTTTCATACGAGGCTTAGTGAGTGTGAGGGAGGTCGTGAGACCCTGGCACTAGATGATTAGTTAGACATTCAAGTAGGATCATGCATTTGCTTGAATGTGTGTTTATTTTAAACATTGTACATGCACTTTAGGTGGAAGAAAGTCACTGCAGATTCCACCACTGAAGATTAACTCACCCCGGCTTTGCTGATACTATTTTACAGGCCAGAGCGTGCGAGAAGACCCGCCGCCTTAGAGACTGAAGCCTAGAATGGAGCCGGAATGTGTGGCTTTGATGACCACATGTATTAGAATTGTTTTAATTTTAATATATGTTGCATAAGAGTAAAACAATTGAACTCCGGAAACTATCGATATATTGATATATATATATATATATATATATATTGATGAGTGCTGTCGTATTTTAAGCCCAAGCAAATGCCGTGATCATGATATTGATGCTCGGGGACAAAGTTATATACAGAGATTTTGCACTGGGTAGAGTCTCCCACAGCAGACTCTCGCCTGATTAGTAATGCCCAAGCTACCCGACATCTCACGAAGAGTTTCGTTTACTGTAGTCAACTGACTCTGCTCTCGGCCACATACACTTTTTTATTTATTTATTCTTTATGTTTACTTTATAGATAGATGTAGTTGAGTCGTAAGTAGAAAATAAAAAATGATTTATCAACTTAACTCATTATAAATTATATGCTTTACTTTTCTTTTCTTTCTCTCTCTTTTATATTTTCTTCCTTTGCATTTTTTTCACTTCGCTGGAACCAATATGACTGAAGGTTTTTCTACATGTTTTAGACATTCAATCTTGGGATTAATTGTCTTTTTCTTTATTCCCTTTTGATATGGTTGTTGGGGGACACGTATGGGCGAAGATTTTTCCCTCACTTGGTTATCTGTTTCTTCCATGCTTTGATTTTTAGTAATGCATAATGAATCTCCTTCTTCTCTCTTTGCTCCTCTACTATGTTTCCATCTCTTTTGATTTTAATAATATGTAAGGGTTATGAACTAACTTTTGGTCTCTAAATTTTTAGTAGATGTGTGAACCTTTGAGACTCTTCCTAGACATTCATAAGTTGAAACTTCTTTAATCTTAATTGCAATGGCTGTTCAAAAACTAACCAGGTTTCCAGAAATCGTTTAATATTTGGAAAACTAGGAGTTTCTGTTTAGATAGGAACATATAAAAGGAGCCACCATCATCGACATTGAACTTTTCTGCGACCCTCCTACTGTGATCAATAACCGTAAAACCTCGAGAGTCTCCCCAGCAAAGATATTTGTACTTTTAGCCTCTAACTCTAATGTCATGTCTCACTCAAAAACCCACAATGGGAAATCACTGAGCAGACTGGAGATAATGCCATGTCTCTCGAGAATCTTCTTGAGATCGGGTCGTAATACGATTGCCTCTTTGTTCAGTTATCTCTACTATGATATTATGTTTAGAGATGAATGCAATCTAACACCCAGAGTATTAAAGAGAGATAACCTGGCTTGAACGCAGATTTTATGCAAATTGCTAAGGAGAAACTCCAATCTAAATGAAGGAGTCTTGAATAAAATTTTTCCATCTTATGTCAAGTTAAAAGTATTAGATCTGCAGAGCTCTCACACAGAGGTTAAGGAGGAATATTCCCGCGATGTCAAAATGTAGTCAATTTAGAGCCAACCTAAGAGCCCTTAGTTTCGTAAATCACTATTATAAGAAGCTTTCACAAATTTAGCTTCCTTCAAGTCTACACGTGATCGGTGGATGCGCACACCTCTATTCGACCTCATTGCCGCCGATGCATTCTCAGAATTGGCTCAAATCAAAGAAATCAAGTATGTTTTAATTCTTTTCGTGTCAACCGTTTTTTTTTTTTAATGTTCCTACCATTAATCCCTAACCTATACCAATTCACAAATGGGTATCGGAAACATAAGCTTAAAAATAGAATAAGAGAAGTGCAAAATACAAATACGATAACCAAACTTCTACCAAAATCGTGATATCCATGTGTGCCGGGTAAAGCCAATGCTTATCGGGTAAGCTCCTTCATCAACAGCACGTGAGCTTCCTCTGGAGAAAAATGGTACATCAAGATGATACACTAGGTCATCGGGTCCATTTGTTGAAAATCCCAAGTCGTTTTTTTTCTCCTTATTAATCCCAAGCTTAGATTATTATGCATGAAAATCTCCTTTAAGTCATTATCCTATGGCAATGGAAAAGACAATTTAACAAAAAGAAAAATTCAAATTATTAAAATAGGAAAAATATTACATTTCAAGCTATAAGATATTCTTAAATAAATCTATTTGAAAAAGAACTCAAATCAAAGTTGTATGAAGTATTAAAAATAACTCACTATCTTCTATCTAATGAGTTTTATTCAATTCCTAGCACTCTGATGATGTGGTGTTTTATGGTGGAGGTCAAAGTTTTCAAGTTTCCTTTCGATGTGGAAGAAGATAATCAAATGAAAATTTCAAAATTATAACCCTTAAGCAAGTATTTAACATTTAATTCAAACCTATAGTAACTTGAGTCCAGACTTGAGTTACTTAATCTATAGCTCTAAAGGGGATTTTAATTCACGACATTTAACCAACATGATTGTCTAATTAATCAATTAGCTTTAATCTTACGTGTATTGCTCATTTTTTGTAAAGCAACATTATAAAATTATCAAAATAGGCTTATCCACGAAGTAGAAGCAAAGCTAATCTAACCCTCATAACTCATAATCAATGTATATGAGCTCAAGTAAGGACCACTAGAAGCACTAATTCATAAAGACAATAATAACTTCCTCATATCCTATTTTAAAGTCCATTTAACATTCACTATATGAATTAACTACACTTTATCATCTCTATGTAAATAACAACAAGACCAAGTTGTTGCCCTATGACCACCGCATAAAAACTCACATAATTAATAAAATAAACCCCTCAGATTTACTCTTGTGTTGTTGGTGGATTTGAATATAAGAGAAGTTTAGATAAAAGTATTCCTCAATTCGATTCTCGCACAATGACCAAGGAATTTGTATGGTCGTTAGGGAAGTAAAGTGGGATTCGGATCCGGATAAGGAATCGTGAAGAGGATCTCATATATAATCATAGACGCCAAAAAGTTTGGTATGAAAATGATGACTTTTTAGGAGTTGTTATATTCTCAGTTTATGTCTTCCACTAATTGATAGATGTGAGGCATACCTGAAAGCGATTCGCATACGAATTTGAGAATGAATTTGTAGAGGAGGCCCTCAATGAATATAAGGATTTTGTTGGATTTGAATCTTGGTTCCATTGATTTAGCATGTATCGCCTTTGGTGATGCATATGAATCTCCTCCCAAGTTAGTGCAAGATTCGCTTTGGTACTAATTGTAAATCCTACCATTATGGAGATGCCTCAGAACAAATGTGGGTAACATTGTATTTCTATCCCAAAGTTGCTCTATGAAGATTTCTTGCTCTAATCAATTCATGTCTCTTCAAGCTAGGTTTTTGAGCGGTTACAAAAACTATAAGGTGCTCAAGTGTGGGTTCCAACCGATATATGCAACAGATTCGGACAAAATCAAGAGGGATGTTAGTCGCTTGATCGTCTGAGGAATGTGGAAAACCGAAGCTTTGTTTAAAGGGAGCAGCTGGTTCAACATCTATGACACCACCGCTTTTTCACAACGCTATCAGCATCTGCGTTGTTTGAGATTCCAAAAACCCAGGCCTTCCACATGAAGTTGGGATCATCAGTTGAAATCCATTAAATCACTCTTGCCTCTTAATCAGCCACACAACTACGGTGCTTTCCATGTCTTAACAAATGTGGAAACTTAAGTAAGTCACCTGGGATTAACGGCTATAAAATAGCTGCCATCAACACATCAACATTTACATAGGCTTGAAATTTTGAATCTCCAAAGTGCTAAGAACTCATGACTCTTCCTGAAAGTATTTGTAATTTATGCTTTCTTCAATATCTCGATGCTAGTTACTGTTCAAAACTCATAAATTGCCACAAAACCTGGGTAGGGCTCTCAAAAGCTTGAAGTGTCTTTGCGGAAATTATGGTTAAATTCACTGTGTTGTCGATTTGCGCTTCGTCACAGATGCTCTTAAAGAAGCAGAGATCTATCTGAGTCAAAGCCACCAGCCAGGGAGCAATCAATAGAGTGATATTTGCCAAGGGTTTGCACTATTACAAGTATTATATCTAGTTGATTGCACATGATGAGGAATCCCCCATTGAAATTTGGTCTCTATCATCTCTGGTAGAATTATACCAGGAGAGAATAAGTTTTTAGAGCACACCTACTTAATCAAATAATCCTCTATGCTGAGAGTCCTTCACTCAGTCACTGCCTTAGACTAGAACAAATTGCGGAGCCTGTCCAGTCAAATCTTAGATGCACATGGGCAGATTGCTGGAAACTATCGACACACTCACTACATCTTTTCTATCTCAAATGCTTCCAAATCACTGATTAAGGTGCTTTTGGATTTTAAAAGGTATAATTTTTTTTTTTTTGGTATAATAGACATAGGGTTTCACACTCTTATTTTCTGTGGATCGGTACCAGGAATAATGTTAGAGAACGACAGTTTTACCGTAGTTAGTTTATTTATTTCTGAAGTAGTGAGTCTAAATGACAAGGCCCTCAAAAGAAAAGGGATCTGAAGTAGTAGCAAAGCTTCCCCAAGATTGGTATAAAGATAGTGACTTGTTGGGTTTTGTTTTGTACTCTATTTATGATTTAGCACTTGATAATGAATCTGAGGGAGGATGGAAGATGGCTGAAACTTACTTCGAGTGTGATTTGACTTTGCTGTCATGTACGTCAGTTGGTGGCTAATGCCAAGCATTAGATTCCTTTTGCAAATCATTCCTAATGTTATGGATGTTTTATTATCCCGCTGCATTGCTCATATGGTAAAGCAATGAAAGGAAGGAGTGTGGATCCATCTTATATATGCCTCCCATGCTCATGAACACAACAACCCTGCCTCTGCTGTTGAATCAATGATGTTCTCATCATCGAGTAGGAATATCAACAGGATGTGGAGTTGAAATCCTTTACACCTCTCCTCTTGCTTAGGTTGTCCTGATTTATAAGGAGCTTCCAGAAACCCATGAGGATGGAAAATTTAAAAGAGCTTCATTTAGATGGAACCGCAATAGAAGAAATACCAGCATCAATTCAACATCTAAAGGACTTCAATTTATGAATTTGGATTATTAAAACAACCTTGTCAGTCTTCCTGAAAGGCTTCTGGTAAATTCCTAAATCTTGACAACTCTTTTCTTGCTTTGGTTGTTCAAATCTGTGGAGTTTCCGGTGAAATACGGAGAATATGGAAAATTTAAATACACAGCTTGATTTGGTGATTCATAGAAGGACTACCGTCATCAATTGAGAATCTACGAGGGCTTCAATTTTTTAATCTGACACAGTGCAACAACCTGCAGGGAGTCCCTTCTAGCATTTGGTGAGCTGAAATCCCTTACAACCTCTCTTTGCTCAGGCTACCAACTAAGGAGCTCAGAAATCTTTGGGGATATAGAAATTTAAAAGAGCTTCAACACCTACAAGGTTTTCACTATTGCTGATTCCAAGATAAAACAACCTTGTGTGTATTCCTGGAAAAAGAGTTTGTTATTTGAAATCTCTATAATCCCCTTTGTAGCTCTCCAGCTGAAACAAAGTGGCGGTTTTACTCAAAACTTGAGAATATGGAAAATTTAAGACACCTATTTGAGTGGAACTTCCATAAAAAAGAGTTGCCAACAACAATTAATAATTAGCTAAGGGTCATAAGATTTGTATCTGAACACTGCAGCAGCCCAGTGGAACATTCCAGAAAGTACTTGTAAATTGACTCCTTAAAAGGCTAGATGTCAATTTATGTACAGAACTGAGGCAGAAAATTCCAGAAAATCTGGGGAGTTTGCAATGTCTAGAGTGTCTGGCAGTTTCAAGTCTAAATCTAAGATGAATGTTTGGCTAGCATAGCTGCAGACATCATTCAACTCTTTCTTAAACTAAGAGTCTCTACTTGAGTCACTGCCCAAGCTCCTGATGAGTTCCGTGTCTTCACCAACCTTACGAGAGCCTCTAGAGATGTCCCACACTGATTGCACATGCCTGGAAAATTTGTTCAGTCTTCTGCTCTTCTGGTTTTTCTATGCCTCAAAAATTCTTCAAATCAGGCAATTGAGGCGGCGATGTTTCACAACATTAATTTACGCCTAGCTCTTTCTTCATGAAGACATTGTATTTTACACCATACTCTGTGCAGGAGTTTTTGAACGGCCTTGCTTGGGGACAAGGCAATCAGTGTCATAGGCTCCGGAAATAGTGGAATTCCAGAGTGGATACATTTATCGATAAAAGGATCCTTTAAATAACAGTGAGTTTCCTCTGGATTGGCACAAAAATAATGACTTTAGGATTTGCTATATACCTGTTTGTATTCTTCGCTCTTATTAGGTTGAACCACAAATTGAATTTATGTGGTGATGGTGAAGAATCTGCGTTGACGTGGATAATGTGCAGTTCTGCTGCCAAATTTGTGCTGATCAAATCAATGTGTGTGGGCTTATTATCCCAAGCTTGATATTAGAGAAGCACTATTGATCAAACAAATGGAGACGTCTCAAGGTTTACTCTCATGTGACTTATAGCAGAAGTGAAAGAGTGAGGATCCATCTTATATACACACAGGACATCCCAGAAGATACTGATACTGGATATTGATGATCATAGGGAAGAAGATGGGACAAACGCACGCGCACCCAGCACAACGATGATCAGCTAATGATGGGAGTATAAATGATGAGCAGAGAAGTCGTGATGATACCAGATCAGCTGCTGAAGATGCTAGTACTGCCACCAGAAACAAGCTATCATCACACAATTCGCTGAGCATAGCGACGAATACGATCCTCGGATGGATATTGACAACACGTAGAATGTTAATGGCCAATGTTGTTGAAGCTCAAGATGATGAAGACCGTACGTGCACAACTGGTTGGAGCTTTGTAACTTTGTTCAATGGATATGCTTGGGAAGATACTAAACGTTTATCTCAAGTATTTCGTAAGCCACACTTCCTTTCTTCTCTCTGAGTTTCTGCATTATATATATGGTAAGTGATTCTTCTTTTTTCTTCTCCCTTTTTTCCTGAAAGTCCATTGATCTCTCCAGGGTATATAAGATTTAAAATTGTTGAGTTCTAAACACCATTTTTATAAAAGAACTTCTTTAGTGCAGAAATTAATGTTGATTTTAGAGCATATGTTGTACGAGCTTGACTGTAAGGTAGTATTAAACATGGTATTCATTAGTTATATACAATAATATCTTGAATATTAGAGTCAACAGGAATATAGGGATTTCAGTAATACTCTAAGGAAACTGGGAGAAGATTGGTTAGTGGATTTGTAGACGCAGGGAGACAATGTGTACTATCATGGAGATATTCTGATCTATATTAGAGTCAACAGAGACTCTGATGGAGGATATCGCCCAAGTCTGACTTCAATACTAGATGGCCTCATTATCTCAAAGAACCTGCATTTCATCCTTATTTTGTACTTCATCTCTAGACTCCACCTGAAGTGAGGTCCAGATCTCGTTGAGGTGGTAGAAAAATATTTTTGATGGAATATTACATCCATGGAGACATAAAACTTCTTAGTAGGTGGATGAAAACATCGATCTCTGAGTTGAGCCATGCCTCACAACACACACTTCAATGCACGTGGTTCCAGCTTGGTGCGTTGATTTTTATGGAAGTGAACATATACTAGCATGATTCAAAGACACGGGGTTAAATGAACAAACTGAGGGAAGCGCGTACAGGTCAGAGTTAATACATCCAAAGGTCTTGAACCCAAGAACACTCTTGATGGCATTATCAATCAAGCAGACAAATGGAACTCAAAGCTACTCCCATAGGTAGTGCCTAATGATGTTTGAGCTCTCGGTTTAGCTAAGCTTGGACTAACTCGAAAAACTAGAATCCCAGCTCGACTTCGAACTCAAAGCCTCGAGCTTGAAAACAGAAGCTCGAATCGAACTTGAAAACGCAAAATCCGAACCGCTCGAAATAAACCCAGTCTCTCTTTAAATCTTTTGGAAGAAAATTATTTATTTTTAAAATAAATGATATTTATAACTAAATGTAAATAAATAAAATTTTATGATTTTTGAAGAATACAAAAATAGAGGATATATTATTTATGACATCCCCTAAAAGTAAAGATATCAAATTTAAAAAAAAAACTTTTAAAATTTATATAAAAATATTGAAGTTTCTCATGAAGCTTTTCGAGTCGGAAGTTATGAGTTGCTCAACCCGACTGACTGCTAATATTTCTCGAGT
This sequence comes from Tetrastigma voinierianum, assembly GCA_016808115.1. Lineage (NCBI taxonomy): Eukaryota > Viridiplantae > Streptophyta > Magnoliopsida > Vitales > Vitaceae > Tetrastigma > Tetrastigma voinierianum. Next base: position 166,102 of record JAEQBH010002964.1, on the reverse strand, counting down.
CCAGCTCACTGAAATGAAGTTTGACCGGAAGTTTGATCGAGTCGAGTTCGAGAAGCCCGCGAGTTATCTCCCCTCTCATCAGCACCTTACCACCCAGCTAGGTGTGGAAGTGAAGTCATGACCCCGCATAGATCATGACCCCAAAGGTGCCTGCTTTTCCGTCGCAACCCCATTCTATCAGGAGACTGCAGAGCAAGATGTTTTGATTTAATGTACCAACCAAATGCAGTAAATCGGGCCATCCATTCTTGAAATATTCGCCTTAATATCGAACTAATAATCTTGAGGATTTGCCAAATTCAGTGAAGCACCATTTTCTGATGGCAGCGATCTATACACAACATACATCACTCTTATAAACTCAAGAATAAAACCTGAGTCATCCCGGTAGAATCATCAACGAATGTAATGGAGCCACTATCTATACAGTCTTCGTTGATTTAATACTAACATAGCAATGTAAGTAAAGGTTGCTTTGATTCTTTTCTTCTTTTTACGTAGTTTAATACTTTTATTTCTGTGAAAGACAACTGAAGAAAAGGTACATCCCTTAGAAATAGAGGAAAAGAAAATGTCATTTCTAGGAAATCGTGAGGAATGAAAATTTTTTATTCACCAATAGTAAATCCCAGAAGGTCAGCTTTACAAGGCGCCTTGGTTCCCCTATCTTTATATGCTATTGAATAGCCACTGCATTTCCTCAGTTGCTGTGTCTGAATAATCAGCTTCACCACGGTCATGGGAAATGGTAAATAATGATGAAGAAACAAAACAAAAAATAATTATGTAAAAACAAAGAAAAACAAAGTAAAAGAAAGAAACTATTTATCGATAGGGTTCGGTGACATAGTCGTTATCTCCGCCACGTGCCCCAAGAGTGTTGAGGGTCACCCAATCAAAACACCAGTCATCCTTAAAGCTTTCAGCTAGAAGATGCCACGGCTCTAAGCACTCAAAGCCCATGCCAAAGATTCTCAGCCTTTGGTGTTAACCGCAATGAGGTCCAACCCGCTGCCTAAAGACCGATTATGGAAAGTATCCCATAGGTACAAAATAATAATCCCCATGATGAGCCCTGAAATCCAACAAAACCTCACCAATAAGGAAAGACAATACTCACAAATCATCATCAGACCGATCCCTAATACAAGTGAAGACATCCCAATAAACCGGCTTCTTCTATATCCTTACCAAATCCGACATCGCTAAGAACAAAAATATCCCAGCCCAATAGGGAACGAACTTAGTCACCATCCAATTCCGCTTTAATGATCTACTTATAAATACAAGGCACACCCTGATAATTCATCGTGCTGCACGCTAATACGGCTAATATTCACACCGATACGCATACCGGCGAGCAGTATTACACGCCACACATTCTCCGCCCTCTAAAGTAGCCTCTTTCTATCGTGAAGAAACCGACTTAGCATCGGCGGCCACCTGCAAAAGTCTCCGCCGACCCCCTTCTTTCTTGTTTTGGCAGAGGCTGTTATGTCCGTAGCTCCGCACTAACAAGCAGAAACAGATCCGCCCACTAAGATCCAGAGCCCGCATCCCAGCCCCGCCAAAGAATCCGTGTCCGCCAACGACCCCACACGCCCACCGGCTCGGCTTGAAAAAGGCATCATTATCGGCGCCAGCCTCTGAACGTATTGCCTTTACAAATATAACTGATTCGCCATCAAGGAAATGATTTGGAACACAAGCAGAGCAACGCTTAATCAAGATGATCAACCAGTAATCGCGAGACAAATTATCTCCTACAAGGCATAGAAACAGGTAAAGCCAACACAGATGAGGTGGAGGCACTTCAGCCACTTAATCTGAACGTCTAATGTAAGAGTTAGAACAACTCACCAAACAGATGCGATTTACCACGGAGCCCGACTGCATCAAAGGCCATGACATTCCCTTCATATGAAGGACAACATCAGACATCGAAGGCTCTCATGGAGTCGGGCGTATGTAATCCGGGGCCATTCTGGGCAAGGACAACATCTACCTCCAGGAAGTGCAACGAAGCAACACTTGAGAGCACGCCGGAATCAAGAACTCGCGCCACCCTCAAACAGAGGAGAATCACGAACGTGAGGTCTTAAGAGCTTCCCCAACAAGAACTTCACAAATTATAGAGGTGGTGAAGAGGACGGGCCTCCCGATTAATTCATGGATACTGGGCACGACAAACTGAGTCACCCCCACACCGGTACTCCACTTTCCCCTTCCAGCCAAGTTCAGAATGCCACAGGTGGAAGCGTTCGATGGCACCAGAGATCCCGTCGATAATCTCAACACTTACAAAAACCAAATGGAACTGCATGGGTATCAAGACCCGGTGCGATGCAAAGCTTTCGCTATCACCCTAAAAGGCCCCGCCTTGGCATGGTTCAATAGACTTCCACCGTCTTCAATCTCTCATTCGTAGAGCTATCCATTGCATTTGCCTTCACTACTTGGGGCCAGACGTATAGAAAGCCAAGGTATCATCTGCCGTACTATCAAGTAGAGTCGTAGAAAGCCTCGAGGTCTGGCGGTCCACAATCAACGATTCAACGCCAGCCTCTAAAGGCAGGAGATATACTCCGACGAGAGTTCTCATCACCTGCTCATTGCCACGGCTTAGGGATTCAGCTGAAAGACTCTGGCGGTTCTCCATTTCCAAAAACCCCAAACAAGCATGGCCGAGGAAAGCCATAAAAAGCAAGAGAAGAGGAGCACCGTGAAGAAGTCAGATTCAAGAAAGAGAGCTCTTCCACCTTATGCGGTAAAATGATGTGACAACCACAGAGGACTTAAGCCCCCAAAAGACAAAGCGACCAAGAAGGGGATTCCAAAGAAAAATATAACGATCCCCAAAAAGCAGCGTGGGAACCTCGTAGAGATCGGTTCCTCGTCCACTTAATCCAAAAGACGACGACGTATTCACCTCAAATTTTTCACCTTAACGCCAGTATCACACAGTCTCTGGGTGGAAGTAATGAAATGAGCAGCTCGGTGTGGCCAACTCAATGAAGTCAACCCCGCAATAAGAAGATAACCTGGGCACCGCGCAGTTCCATAGGGATCGATGGACACCGCACGGACGATCGCATACAACTCAAGAGAGAAATAGGCACTTGACACGGGGCGCTGCACCTCCCGACGCTCATATCCCCCAGGAATCGTTAAAAACCAGGCCCGCCAAAGAACTCATTCACTTTCGGCACGACGACCAGCACCAACAACCCTCGGGAAACTGTAATCTCGTGGAGGATTCGCTGTGAGGGAGAATCCAACAGCCTGAAGGCCCATCACGCAAAGACGTGTCGACAGAGATAGCAGAAATACAAGCAGTGTCTAAACTCCCGCGTCCATCACATTCTCTGATCGGTCCGGAGGGATGCCAACATCCCAGCCATGACGACCCACCTGTAGTTTTGGCGCACTGCACAAACACAAAATAGTCTTCATCTGTCCCACTGACAACCCGAGTTCGAACACTTCCGCGATATCATCTTCGTGCCAGCCTTCGGAGCAAATGGCATCGGAGTGAGAAAACTGGGAGTCCGCTAACACTATCTGCGGTGTTCTTCGGGAAAAGGCGTATTACCCCTAGGGTTCATACAATTGGTACTCACCTTTGGGAGATCCCACGCCGGCCGCGACGACCACGGTAAGATTCCTCGTCAGACGCCTACCGCTACAACATGTCGGGCTGGCGCACTCTCCCTCAACGCAATAAAGCTCATTCCTTCCGATAAATTACGACGGTATCTGAAATTCCCTTACCGTGAACGAGTAGGAATGGTTCGAGGATCAACGGTGCGGCTGCGTAGTCATCGTAGCATCCATGAAACAAAACCGTCGACAACATATACTGATCGAGTCCCACGACGGTACCACCGACCCTGCCCCGGTAAGAACTGAACCAAGATCGTCAGATTCGCACGATCAACATCTCTTCACTAGACGGCCTGCTGAAGGGAAGACTTCAAAACCTCCTCATCCATTTTTAAGACATCAAAGATCGTCTTCGCATGGAAGTAGCGACATTGTGAGGAATCGATCCTACGATCACTCCATGTGGCCGAAAGGCCAGCTCATTCTCCTTCAAGCCAATCAAACAAGAGAGGAGTTTCGCGCAGAAGATAAAAAAGCCATCATTCAGAAGTCAGCAAATCCCTAATAGTGAGAGATCGTGGAGGTAGAATACCCTAATGGCTAGCCAACGTCAGACGCCAAAAAGTAAACGCGCGGCGACTCCAGATCGACTTTCACCGACATCGCGGCGCGGCCCAGCGACGCTTCTCTACCACGAATCGACCTCATCGTGGATACCCGCAAGTCAATGAACTCCTCGCTTTATGGATGCCTCCCGATACAACCGATCGCGATGGACCCGTGCCATCAAGAAAACCTCGCTCGTCACAGCGGCAGTGGAACCGTCATATCGTGATATCTCTGTGCTCAAGAACCGCGCAGGTGAGCTACGATCAAAGTGTAGTCAGGAACCGGGAGGTTCCGCATAAAGATAGGCACAACCATGGGAGGTGTAGAAGTGATTACCAAGCCGGTAAATCCATCACAACCGAGCTCCATTATTAGTCATCTATCCGAGGCGTTTCAGGATCTGGTGAAACTACAACATGAAACCGAATCCGGTACCGGTATGTGCCTTCTGAGACAAATTTAAAATTCAGGTTTCATGAAGGTCAACCACCGAGGAATTCGAGGCAAAATCCAAACAAAATAAAGGTCGCGGCTCGACATGCCGCCGCCATCGTGCAGTAAAGGAAGTTCAAACACCGACGAAGGATCGCTACTTTGCCGGTTCGTGATCCAGTGGCAAGGACAAATGCCAACCTTTCTTTCCAAGTCCCGAAGAAGGCCTTTCACGGATACCTAAGTGTGAAGAGGCATTCTCACTTGAAACGTATTCGAGCTCTCCTCCTATTCTAGTGAGTCCCGTTGAAGGCGAGCTCCTTACTCTATACTTAGTCGTATCAGACTTCTCGACCAGCGCCTGGGTCCCTGCCGTAGACAAAGAACGAGTGCAAAGACCCACTAAGCCATTGGCAAAATTCTGGCTTTGAGATAGAGCTGATAGAGAGGTACCCAATGATGAGAGAGAACTAATTGCCTTGTTAACTCAGGAGCCTGAAACTTCCGCCCCTACTTCAAAGTTCATACCAGCGAGAGGTTCCAACAAAGGCCCGATGAAGCAGCAGCAGATAAACCAGACCTCCTGGTTGATGAAGTGGGCCATAGAGCTGGGCCGAAGCCTGATGATCGATACAAGCCAAACCGTAATAAAAGGACAGGTCTTAGCCGACTTATCATGTGGAATTCACCTCACTGAACCCGCCGAGAACGCCAGAGAATGAATGACCTCCCATCCGGAGTCCCCGGTGCATGGAGCCCAATGCACAAGGGAGTGGAGCAAGTCTAATCCCGACCCTCCTATGAATAGACATCGAAAATGACCATTCTGACAAGCCTTCTAATAACTAGCTTTCAGTACAGGCCATCATAAGAGGGCCTCAACCTCGCCCATTCACTAAGTTGACCAACCTATAAGTCCCCGCAATAATTCCCAAATGGGTAGTAAGACAAATAAGACACCTAATGAGGGCCAAAAAGTGGAAGAATGATCCTATAATTCAAAAGGTACGAGATTTATTGAAAAAATTCGTGCTGGTTCAAGGTCAAACATGTCCCCAGAGCAGAGAACTCCCGAGCCTTACGCCCTGCAAAGCCAAGACCAGCCTTATGGGGAAGACCGCAGTCAACACCTTATCGAATACCGGCAAGAGCCCTCCATCGATCTCGCGATGTGCGGAGGGCAGTCGCCTGTATGGGTCCGAGCCGAGTTGATGGACCCCATTCGTGATTATGATATCAGACTGACGCCCACCACGAATCGTGAAAGTTAAAGCAGCTAAAAGTTAGCACGAGGTCCGCCAGTTCAATTAATCATGGCGGAAGCTCAGACAGCGAGGCTTCTTCACACCAATCCTCAGGCGCATCAAGGAAAACATTGAATACGTGCTAAGAGAAGTACATGAGGGTATATGAAATCATATCTGAGTCGAGCATCGCGTGAAAGGTCTCGAGACAGTGGATACCATTTACCTACAATATCGTAAAGACACAACCGACCTAGTCAAGAAATGCAGGATCTGCTGGGAGCACACCAATATCTCACTCCTCCCATCAGAGCCCTTGACGTCGATCACGAGCCCCTGGCCCTTCCAACAATGGGCTCGGCATACTGGGACCTTCGCCCCGGGAAGCGGCCAATGTAAATTCATCATCGCCGCAAAGAGATTACTTCACCAAGTGGCCGAGGTCGCAGCCTTCTTTAGCTACAATCACATAACAGAAGATACGCAGTTTTGTGTGGCGAGCCATTATATGCAGGTTTGGTATCCCAAGAGCCCTGGTATCGGACAACGAAAAACAATTTGACAACACCAAATTCAGAGACTTCTGTGCCGAGCTCGGAATTAAGAATTATTACTCATCTCCAACACATCCACGCTTAATCCGTCAGGCCGGGGTCACCCATCAGGACCTTTAAGGCCTGAAGACCAAAAATTAAAGATTTAGCTGGTACCGGTAGAATACTTCCGTTAAGCACGGCCTGTGACAACACAAAAGTCGCAAGAACCCGAGAAACCCTTATCATCGCCTTCTAAGACGCCGTGAGTCCTGCCGAGGCCTGGATTAAGTCCCCAAGAATCGAGTTACAAGAAGGGAACACAAATGATTCCAGGCCTTCGCCCGATGGATTCTTAGATGAAAAACGAGCGTGTTCTACATGCATTTAAAACTGTCAAGTGAAGACGGCAGGCACTGCTAAATCACTAAAAGTCAAACCAGAGCATGCTGCAGATTTGTTTAAAAAGCTACTGCCAAAGAAGGAAGAATCCAAAGACATATGGAATGTCTCATAACTGGGAAGGCCCCTACATAATATCCGAGTCATCAAAGAAGTAATTATGAGCTTCAGAAAATTGTAGGAGGGGAAAATTTTGGCGTATGCCCTTAATGCGGAAATATCTAAACATTTTTATCAAGAGACCTTGGCTCAGAATTTAAACGGAGATTTAACAATTTTCGCATAATCCATTCGATCATTATCTGTTATTATTTGTTAAGACGTCATAAGCAACCTGTACATATAATGCTCTCCGAAAAATTACACATGCACAGAATGAGAAAGCTCATGCATTATTAAAAGGAAAGTCTCTTTATTCCAAATTATTATCTGGCATAACTGGCAGGCCATCTATTACATTCGAAGCACTCAAGATAAGCACCCCCTTTTAAAATAAAAACACTCAGAAGAAAAAGAAAGGGAAAAGAGGGAGAAGAAGAAAAAGTGGATGGAAAGGAGTTTCAGTGAAGAAGAGGGAGAAACAGACTGGGAAGAAGAAAAGGAGGGGGGCCGAAAAGAGTGTGCGCAAGAAATGCGTGAGAATTGAGGATGTGGGAAGAAAAGAGTGAAAAAGGCGCTAAGGAGAAGAAAAAGAAAAATCGTAAAATGTAGAGAGCAAGACAAGAGATGCACCGCCTTCTCTCGGACGTATTCCTAGCGCTGCTGTGGAATGTATGACCTACAAAAGGAGACTAGTGGAAAAACACAACTCCTACAAAGTAAGTTCAAGAGAGCGAACCACCCTGTGTGGATCCCCAAATAAGATCACCAAACTTCGACGCCATCTCGCATATCTCGCGAGCAGACCGAAGAGCAAGGCATTATTCAAAGTATAAACTCCATAGCAATGAAGCCGCCATTTATAAGAAGGCCAAAGCACTCAAAAATTCGCACAAACGTTCCAAATTCTCCATAACAGCATTAAAGACGCTCACACCTTTCCAAGAAAATCGGTCGAACGGTTTGACGGCAAATCTACTCGACGACCTGCTTTACTTCCGCATTGTGTCACAACCTCGAGTCGTGAATGTACTGCCATATCGCCATCGCCGCCTCGAGTCTGCCAGCCTCACTGACTGTCTGCTCACTCGCACAGTCACGCGCATTTGAGGAGCTACCGGATCAATATAAGGCTACATCGCCACTGGCCACGTACTGAGCCCAAGAGTTTACTTTTGACGAAGTTCGCTCTGACGACAGTCACGCAACCCGAGGAGTCAGAACAGCCGTTATATCGCCCGGGCCACAAAGACCCTGTTCTCGCCAGCCTCACTACACGAGTTCGCCTACTCGCGACGGTGTCACGCCACCGAGGAGTTAAACAGCCAAAGCCACATCGCCACTCGCCATAGCGCCCGAGCCCGCCACCACTTTGACGAGTTCGCCTCGCCTGCGACAGGTCACGTAACTAGCGGAAAGTCGAACAACCTCGTGCCATATCGCCACCGCCACAAATACCGAGCCCGCGAGGCTCACTTCGGTCGAGTTCGCCTACTCGCACAAAGTCACGCGCATTCGAGGAGTCGTATCACCAAAGTTACATCGCCACTGGCCACAACTGGAGCCCAAAGAAATTACTTCTGACGAGTTCGTCTACTCGGCATTGTAGCCACGCACCCGAGGAGTCAACACAAAGTTATATCGCCACTTTGGCCATACACGGAGCTCCGCAAGAAATTCACTTTGACGAGTTCTGCCTACTCAGACAGTCACGCCACCCGAGGAGTTAAACAAATTTCAGCCACATCGCCATTTCCGCGATACGCTCGAGCTCAGCGAGGCCACTTGATCGAGTTCGCTCGGCTTCACGCACGCGTCATTAACTTATGAGTCGTGAACAGAACTCGTGCCAGTATCGCCACTCGCCAGACGGGCCGTACGGAGCCTGGGGCAGAATACTTCTTGACTGTAGTTCGTCTACTTCAAGACAGTCACGCTTATCTCGAGGAGTCGAATAACAAAGTTACATCGCCAAATGGCCACACGGAGTCACACAGCCACTTCGACGAAATTGCCTTTACTCGCACAGTCACGCTAGAACCCGAGGAGTCGAATCGGGCCAGGTTATATCGCCACTGGCCACAGCGGCACAAACGCTCCTAGGAGCTCCAAGAAATTCACTCCCTGACGAAGTTCGTTTGCCCCACGTGTCACGCCACCCGAGAGTTAAAACAAACAGCTACATCGCCACTCGCCATAGCGCCGAGAGCCCAGCCAGCCTCACTCTCGACGAGCTCAGCCCGCTTCCGCACAGTCACGAACTTAGAGTCGCATCAACTCAGTTATATCACGACTTCGCGGCACGTCACCGAGCTCGCGAGTCACTCACGAAGCCTGTTTTACCGCACAGTCACGCCATTCGAGAGTCAAACAGTTTCAGTTACATCGCCACTACCACGCTGTGGAGCCCGGAAGAAATTTCTCACTTTGACGCAGTCTGCCTTACCTCGCATTGCGTCACGCTACCCATGAGTCATAACAAAGTCGCATCGCCACTCGCCACGCGCTTCAAAGCCCGCCATAGCTCACTTCGGACGAAGCCTACTAAACGTGCCATGCAACGGTAGGAATCAGCTTCAACTCATGCAAATCACCGATTTGAGCCCGGGGCTAGCCAGATTGACGAAGCCTCGCTTAAATAGCTATGTAAACTATGAATCAATTAACTCATGCAAATCAATCGACGGAGCCCAAGAACAGATTGGACGAAGCTTTGGCTTAAACAGTTATGGTAAATTAGGAACTGGGCTTCAGCCTTATGCAAATCAACTGATACGGGGCTCCAAGAAGACGCATTGACGAGCTCTTCCTAAACAGGCCATGCAACCTAGGAATCGGTTTAGCTCAGAGATGCAGCCTTCCACAGCCCAACAACGCATACCAAGGGCTCACCATCGCCGTGCCACGCAATTTCACGAATCAATTCTTCGCCGTACAAATTTCACGGAGTCTCGTACAGCCGCTTGAAGAGCTCAACTAATTAACCAGATGCACTAAGCCACTGTTCATACGCAATATCGCGAATACAAGCAAGTAGAGTATTTAAAAAATCGCAAAATGAGTATTCATTGTTATCATGTTACATATGTCTGGGTCCCGTGCCCGTACCAAAATACAAAAAAAAAAAAGAAGAAAAGAAAAGTATAAAAGCCGATATCAAGGTGCGAAGACGGCATAGGAGCATCAAGATCGTAAGGAGAGTTTTTACCCAGGCAAACGAGCGCGAATTCGCCCCAAACTGGTGCCTATGTCTGCATCAATCATAGAGAAATACCCCCATCTATATCATTGAAGGTCAAAAATTAAAATCCAGCCTAATAGTATCGACACTCTTCTTCCGGAAGGCAAGCCACCTAAAACCCATTTGACAGACGCCTACCCGCCTTCCAATAATCTCGCCCCGCTGAGCCACCAAAATTATTTGCTGATGAAGATCCCCACGCAGCCCGCGACACTCCTTAGTCGCCTAATCGAGCCGACCGGGCCGTTAGCCTCAGCGACGAGCCTCGCCCACCACATCTTATCAAGCAAATCGCTCGATCAAGACGCAGCTTCTTGGGACTCCGGCTCTCGCTCGACGTGAGAAGCTCATCCCTAACCATCCGGGTTCATACTCTGCAGACCGCGTACTCGCCCCTGCCTCCTCCATCAAGTCGTTTCACGTACCCTCGTCATCCCGAGCCTCCCGGTTCGCTTCTTCGCCAGCCTCGGAAGCCGTGCCGCCCGTCTCTACTCCCGGGCCGAGACGTCGACGGGTATGCTTCTGTAATCGATTAGCTTCATCGTCGGCCGGTTACGTTAGACCCGACCGGGCAGTCACCACTGATGTGAGGTGGAAGCCACCGCCTTATAAGCCCGTCGCATGGTTCGCTTAGTTTGGCCTTCGCCAAACCTTCAAACGAGTAGCCACCGCACACCCGCATAGAATCAACATCTAATACAGTTCAAACTTAATGGAATCGGCATGACAAGGCACGAACTTAGCGGAGGTAACCCTTGAGAGACAAGAGCCAAAGCCTCATCAACGGGCAACAAGAACCCAGTCTCTCGAGATAGGAACCCTAAAGAATGGATTAAGATCGGCGCCGCCGGCTGGTTCTCACAAGATTGAAGTAAAGAGTCCCCGGTCTCCAAGCCACCCCTGATTCCCATCTTCCCTCCTCGCCTTCCTCCCTTAAGGCGACCCAACCTCTCGTCATGGTTCCGCACGATAATGGCGTGACCAGCCATCCGGCTTCTCTCTCTCTCTTCTCTTCTTTCAACCGCCCACCTAAGGACCTTTCAGCCTGTTGCACCTAGAACGGGACCGAACTCAAAACTGGAGCAGGAGCCTTTAACCCTGCCCGACTTGGCGGACGTGAGCAGAATGGGAAGATGAAGATGCCCCCAACTTCAGAACTTTGACCAAAGCCGGCCGATCTTCTCGAACGAGTCCGAGGTTTTTCGCTTCTCGCCCGCCGGGAGCCCGGAAACACCATCTCCAATGGATCTGCCAGCCCCCCAGCGGGTCCGGCACGGAGGGGCCCAATGGGAGGAACTTTCATGGTGGAAGAAGGAGAATGCCTCAGAGCAGCAGAACGAGTGGACCAACCCGAAGGACCGGGAACATCCGACGGATCATCCGCTGCAGTGACGAGAGAAGGACACTCAGCTCAACGCCAACGCTATGATGCTATCTCCGCGGCCGAGGTCAATCCGAGCACTGAGAAACACGCAGACAAAGACGGTAACTGTAGATACCCATGACCACGCACAAGTTGGCAACCAAAAACGTAATGAACACTCGCTGAAGATTCCTGGTGGTCCAAGCCAACAACAACATCTGTGGTGTCGCCCCCAATGAGAGGGTCATACTCCCACGCCACGCCCCTAACGGCGAAGTAGTGTCCCTTCAGCGCCGCAAAGGTGGTAAGAGATCGAATCACTCGTGAGAGCGCCGCAGCGCCTAGAAAAATAAAGAAAGCCCTGATGTTCTCTGGCTAAAAAGGTAAAGGAGCAAGGCTACGCTGAACACCGAGCCTCATTCCTAAAGAAAACCAACAAACCAACCAAGATACCCCAAACCATCGCGCGAAGCAGAAGGACAGACATCAAGTGCTACAAAACCCTTGTATTATGGGATGCAAGAGGGAAGCGGAAGACCGCATCGCGGCCACTTGGAAGCAAACACACCATCTTAGGGCACGTAGACCACATAGGGTCAAAACGCCAGGGACCACACCCGAACGGAAAGGAGGCCGACAACGCCCGGCAAAGGTAAATTCCATACGAAGAAACGACCCTGCTAGGTCCCACGCTAAAGCATGCTGAACGCATGATATTAGGCACTCTCACCCCCAAAGTATTCGAACAAAGTTCACTTTTCCCTACCCTGTCCAGTGAAAGAGGAGGCACCTCTGCATCGTTCAAATTTCGAAGGCAAGCAGCAGAAAAACCCCGCCGTCGTCCAAACCAGCAATAGCAAAAGAATCACCATCGATACGTTAAGAACAACCCTGACTCCATGATGAAAATAAATAATAAAATTCGCCAACCCAAATCCCTACCCTCGCCGTGATGTACCCCGGGAAAGCCACCAAGAAGACAAAGACAGGACCCGAAATAAGTAAATTAAAAGGTTATCCCAAGAAAGACACCGTAGAAAGACCTCCCACAAAAGGGTCTCGCATTGCATGACTGCGGCAGCGGAAGTCCTAAACTCGCCAGTACAAAGAAAAGTGTCCCGTGAGCAAAGGGAGGCACACAAAGCATGAGAGATGTCCAGAGCAACTGGCACTGAAAAACCCAGCTAGCTGGGAGAAATTGGGAGCTCAAAATCGAAGAGTCATCATTGATCATAAGACAAATGACTCACACTGCTTCCCAACTAATCCAAACTCGAGCGCACACGTGAAATTGCAACTAAGCGTGCAGACATTGCCACAGCCTCGCCCACGTACACTACAAAAGTAGGTCTGGGGCACCATAATCTAAACAATAAGTGCTCACAGCCCACTGCTGTGCCCAAGAAAGCAGGTCACCCAATCCAAACACTCAAGCCCACCTGCAGCTCTGAAGCAGCGAGAGTGACGCCTATCAAAGATTCTCGACCTTTTTGCAGCCAAAGATTCAGCTTTTTAGTGCTAGCCCGCATCGAGTCCAACCCGTCAGCCCAAAGACCGACATGGAGGTAAAATTCTTTGAGGTATCTGAAAGAAGGCGAGGCTCACCAATGACTCATAACATAGAAGGAAAAGGCCAGAATGCCTACAGATATTTGAAAATTGGGAAAGATCTGGCTTCACGTAATTTTATGAATTTAAGAGTTGTAATTAAGCCCCGTATTTCAGATAAATATATTTCAGCAAGCTCCTAGCTTCGAGGTCCTCAGAGTAAAGGACCAAATTATGTTCTGGGTTATTGCCAGAGGTTAAAATGAAATGTAAAGGACAAAAAAAAATATTGGTGGCGTGACCCCTGAATCTGGGCGCCACACCTCTTCCACAACAAAGCCCTATGGTAAACTCAAACTGCAAGTCCCACCAATGCACACAAATCAAAGCATGTAAGTGGATTTAGTCATCATATCTCAGGATTGTCTTAGGTTCTCGACTTTACTGAACAATGTCACCACGAAAGTAATAATCTCATGCATCGTTTGGTCTTATTACACATGTCATCAATATAAGAGTAGATACAAAAGTGACTCTATATCATTGCATCATTAAATAGACATAACTATTAAAGCTACTCTTAAATCATGAGATCATGAATGAGTCAAATTTATACCATTGTCTAGAGACTATTTTCAAACCATAAAGAGACCTCTAAGTAGGCAAACATAGTCTCCTCTCTACTCGAAACCATAAAAACCTCTAGCCGCAAAGATATGATGTCCTCCTAAGCTCCCCCATAAAAATGCGCCTTTCTACATCCAATCATTCAAGCTCAAAATCATGAAAAGCCACTAATCCCAAGCAAAGCCTAAATTGAGCTATGCCTTCACCACTGGGAGAATACATTCCTGTGAATAACACATGAATATGACTGTAACCTTAGCGAACTAGTCCCGCTACGCACTCAGATTCTCAAACTCGGTGCTTTTATTCTTCAACACCCATTTCAGACCTCAAATGGATTTCTTCCCTTGTGTAGCCTCACCATGTCTCATGTCCCATTTTTATGAAGGACTCGCCTCTTCTTGCATAACAATCATCCACTTACCTCAATCACTTAATCATGTTCCCCTCTTCATAAGTGGATGCCTTCATCGACTCAAGACATCTGCTACACCTCAAGGCATAGCAACCATCAACTTCATCATATTTTTGTATTAATAGTCCTCCTCTATCTCCGCAATATAATATTGTTACACAGAATTGTAAATAATAGGAAACACCATTTCATGTGAATTAGGAACCAAACTAATTTAAAACTCCACTTTTTTATCAACTCTCAAGACGGTCCCAACAATGTAGTCTTTGGGGAGCTTAAGACCTAAATCATGAAAGTCTCATAAAAATCAGCATCTCTCGCTAATTACCAATTTTTGGTTTTCTGACACTATGATTTATAACCTTTCACAATCAAATTTATAAATCAAGAACATACACTCTTATCGATCTAGGTTGTAACTTCCCATTATCAACATGGGAATATGCAGGGCATCCAAAAAATTTCAAATCTAAATAAGTAGCAGAACTACTAAAACCATACTTTGAGGAGTCTTCAATTATAGCAACCGGAGGAGAACTATCGATCAATAACATGCAGTGGACGTAGCTTCTACCTAAAAAAACTTCGGCAATTGAGCACTAGAGAGCATGCATCTAACCTTCTCCATCAAAGCCCATTCTGCTACGCTTATTCTACATCATTATTTGTGGAGTATACCTAATTGTAATGGATGTCTAACAATTTCTTCTTGTAAAGAGTGTTAAACTCATCAAAACAAAACCCTGACCCATTAATGTGTGAAGATACCTGGTCCGCCTTCCTCGCTTTCATGGCTAGTTGTCTTCCTTCAATCCTGAATGTTGAAAACGCATCACTTTTATGTTTAAGGAAGAATACCCATACCTTACGTGAGAAATTATCAATGATTGTAAACATATAAGTAGTACCTCCCATAGAAAATACTTCGCAGTCCCCCAAAGGTCCTAATGTTGATAGTCGACCCTTTGACTATGAATTCCGAAGAGAATCTAACCTCGCTTCGCTTCCCAAAAACGCAGCAACAAGGACCAGTAAACTACCTTTTTATGACCATCTAAAAGTCCTCTACCAAATTCACCATAATGTTTTCCACCTTGCGCCAAGACGCATATGCCAAAGCTTTGTAATATCGCTTATCTTCTCGACAACGGCAAGATGGCCAGCAATATCTTTTGTATTAAGAACCTCAGAACATATAACAGTGGTTGTCTTTGATGACTCTTCATCACAAACTAGGGCTCTTTACTATCTTTCTAACTCCACCTTCACCAATGTACTTCAGTACTCTCTTGCATCAAGAGTACTCGAGATATCAAATCTCTTTTTTCAAATCAAGAACATGTCCATCACACCAGAAAGTACGAACTACTATATCAAACATCCTAATGCAACCATTCTAATAATTATACCTTATAAGATGCATTGTTACCTATCAAAACCATACCTTTACGCACGTGTTCGTATAGTGAATCGCCCGATTAGGAGTCGTGAAACATACAACCCTAATCTAAAATCCAATTTATTAGTCAAACCAAAGATTCGACGCAACCAAAAGTTTCATCAATCCAATCCACCTTTAACACCGTCCTCAAATTGTATTTCCGCATTTCTCCCGTTTGTCTCTCGAATTTCTTCTCCTTATTCTCGCAAACAAACACTCCGATGTGACCCTTTTCTTCAGCACTGAAAATTTTGTGGTAGAATTCTGATTTTGACCTTTTCCTCTCTATTCCTTTCATCAAATTCTTTTACGGCCTACCGCTACAACAGACCATCTCCTTGCACTGCTGTGTCCATACTACTTTTTTTCATTTTTCCTGAAGTGAAAAACTTCATAGACTTCATTTATGCTAGGTATCGCTAATTATATAAAATCCAGTTCTGAAAGTTGCATACAAATTTTAGAAGTGTAAACACAAATAACATTAACCTTATATCTTCTTCTTCTTCATTATCCCAAAGTTCCTATCCACAACAATTTTTGGGAGGTCGTAAGATGCTCTTTCTTAAAGATATACCCTTCTACCATACCATGCAAATACACCGGGTCGCTTCAATGTGTGAATTAATTACAAGACTTTTCATCATGCACAATTCTTCCAACTTCAGCCATAACAGATCAAATGTGTTTCTCTCCTCCTCTTTATAATGCTCATAGAATCATTCATAAATGAAGGTGAATATGAGATAGTGTTTTATGATCCTCAATGCTCTTTCTCCTTTTATTAACAATGACGACATTTTTTCAGAACTCCCAAAGATCGCATCATCTGTATCCATCTCGAGGAAGCACACCGCATCTTAACTCACTACAACTTAAAAATTTGGGTACTACTTATCTAAATAAGGGAATTTCTCAGATTTCATGTATCGCTATCACTAGATCAGAAAAAAACCTAATGGCTCTGATACCACTTGTTATGATCAATGGCACAATAAAGAAATATAAAATAAAGAAAAAACACCGGAATTGGGAAAAAACCACAGGCATAAGAGAAAACTTCACTATGAATTTGAGAGAAATTACAAAGTACATCGATCAGCAAACCCCGATAGCGCTTGGAAAAATAAGGCTCACAGCCCACCTCAATCAGCCCAAGAAAGCTTCTCTAGCCCAACTTAAACACGCAAAGCCCACTCGCTAAACTCAAAGTTAGGAGGGCATGCCCGGCTAGCGATTCAGCCCTTTTTAATGCTAGCATTCAAGCTTCTTGGTGCCAAACTCGTAATGAAGGTTCAATCCGCTTCTACTTCCAAAGGGGCCATTATGGGAAGTCTCCAAGATAAGGGAAACAGAATATGATAGATCTCAGAAAAACCAACCAAATCTCACTGGGCATAAAGAAAGAGTAATAATGGGCTTCATCATCAAACCCTATCCCCCAATAAGGAAAGAAGATTATCCCAAATTAAATCGTTTTCTTTCTATATCCTTTACTAAATCCATACCGAGACAATAAAAATATCTCCATCCAATGGGAAACTTAATCCTGGGGTCACCATCCACCAAGTTGAACATCTACTGGCAACACATGTAAAGGTCACCCCATCGTGCGGCACGTTGACTGGCTACGCAGACATACGCAACAATATTCCGCCTCTGCGCTCTCTTTCCCGAAGAAACCGATTTTGTGATTTGAGGCCACTGTAGAAGCCCTCATCAATCCCACTTTTCTTCTTTGTTTTTGCATAGGAGGTTAGGTCCAGCTCGGCAGTACCAAAGCATCACTGGATCCATCAAAATTAAAGACAATCCATGAGCATGAATCAGCTCACCAACATCGCCCGTGTCCCGGCCACCTAACATCCCAACACTTCGCACCCTGGGCCGACAGAAAAAGGTACCATCGTGATGATACTGTCAGGAACCGATCAGCCTTTATAAATATAACCATTTCAAGCATCAAGTACTTACTCGAACACGCGTAGATACGCGATCCTCCAAAGATGGTGACCAATCCAGTAACGCAGACAACCACCCCAAAGACGTGCAGGAAACAATGCAAGCCAACACGGACAAGGTGAGGCACTCCCACCCACCCAATCCCACTTAACAAGAGTTTGGGAACAACCGGCCTGTGGCAGAAATGTGCCACCACTTAGGCTGACAGATTACAGAAGGTCACACCATTCCCTCTCGAGGGGGCAACACAATCTCGAAGATTCCTCGAGAAAGTTAAAAACATGCAGTCTAGTCGAGTCTGGGCAATGATCCACATCGCGGCCCCGGAGGGAGGGCAACGTTGGCAACACCTATGAGCAAGTGTTTCAGGCTGAAGAACTACATCACCCTCAACAAGGAGGTGAGGAGCAAATCATGGGAACAGAGGTTCAAGCGCCCAAAAAGAGCTCAAACAGGTGTGATGAGGTAATAAGAGGACGCGGCCTCGACACTGCGGATACCCGCACAAACAAACCTAATCACCTTCACCGAGGTACTCCACTTCCTTCCATCCAAGTTCGTAATGCCACGCTGTAAGCGCCTAACGCACGCCGATCCCGCCGATCATCTCAACACTTACAAAACCAAAACCGGAACTCCGCATGGGTATCAAGATCCTGGGCGTTGATGTAGCTTGCCATCACCCTGTAAAGGCCTGCCGATGTTTAACAGTTTCCACCGTCGCCAATCTCCTCATCTCGTGAGTCGTCGACGATCGGCTTTCACGGTTGCAATGCACTTATGTGGAAGCCGTTACTCATGCGTCGCACTATCGCCAGAGCCTCCGCAAAGAAAGCCTGAGGTCTTATGTCCAAAGATCTGGGGCCGTCGAGTCTTAAAGGTAGACATACCCGACGCAGCTCGCGATCATCGTGATTAACTCTGGTCGCTAGCGCGCCAGAAGACTGATGTTTTTCCATCCTCAAAAACTCCTGCCAGCAGAATATTGGTGTTTGCAAAAAGCAAAGAAGAGATACATTCGCAAGCAAAGCCCTCTATTCACAAGCAGAGCTTCTTTCCCAATCACAAAGAAAAAAGCGACAAAACAAATGACGAGGACGAAGCCTCCCAAAAGACAAAGTTAATGTAGCTGGTTCCAAAGAAAACGGAAACTGTCCCCAAAGTGTTGAGTTCCCGTGAGATCGCCTCGACCACGAAGAATCGAAAAGATCTACTGACGTTATTCGCCTCAACAAGTTGCACCCTTGTAAATAGCTTCAGACGCGTCCCGCAAGCACCTAAACTAACGCCTTGTTGTATTAACTCAAACAAGTCGACTCGCGAACAAGAGACAACCTGGGCACGTGAGTCTTGAGCAGGGTGGACTACGACACCGCGACGGACGAACAGATACAACCTAAGAGGAGAAGAAAAGTGGCTTAATATAGCGCCAAAGATACCTGACGCTCATATCCCCCCGGGAACCGTGCTCGGGACCAAACTTTAACCAGCCCCGCCTTCATGAACCACCACCTCAGACATCACTTCAAGACCAACAACCCTTAGAACTAAGAATCCCGTGAGGATTCAGGAGTGAGGGAATCCAGCCAGCTGGGGCGCCCACACGCAAAGATCGCTCCACAGAGATAGCGTAAATTGCGCGGCTCCAAACTACCGCTGCCCGGACCCATCGCTACTCCTTCGACTCAGCGAGGGACGCCTAACATCCTCATGACGACCACTGGTGTCACGCGTACCAAAGGCCAACAAAACAGCTCATCTGGTCCCACCGACAACTGAGTTCAACATATCATCTTCGGCCACCTTTGATAAAATGGGGTATCCGGTGAGAGAAACGGAGCCCGGCCAACACTCATCCCAAGTGGGATTTCCAGGAAAAGAAGCTGTTTCAAGCTAATACAACCGGTACCACCTGGGGAGATCCCCTGATGCCAGCTTACGACTACGGTAAGATTCTCGCTGCACGCCCGCCCCGCTTATAACCACGCTGCTGTGCACTCTCTCAATGGCAAAGCCACCTCCGTGATACCACCACGCATCAAGTTCTCATCAGAAACGGAGCAGAATGGTTCGCGGATCAACGAGGGCTGTGAACAAGTAATGCAAGATCTCATGAAACAAAACGTCACAACATATCCGATTACCGGGACGCGAACAGGTGTTTACCACCCAGCCCTCGTAAGGAACTAGAACTCCAGATATCGGACGATGACCGAACATCTCGGCCATATCGGCCTGGCGCTAGCTTAAGACCCAAAACCTCTGACCATTTTAAGACAACAAAGATGTTCTCGCATGGAAAGCGTAGTAGACACGGAGGGAATTGATCCTACTGGTAATGGCCCGCAGCCGACGCTGCCGCCCGTCCTTCGGGGCCAGCTAAACAAAGAGAGAGTCACGCCGTAAAGACAAAAAAGCCACTGTCATGGTCAAGAAACTCAAAGGCAAAGTGTGGAGCGATCGAAAGGTGAATATCTGTGAATTGCCAGCTAACGTCGCATTGGCCAAAGCAAATGGCAGTGGCTAATTTCGCATCACTCTCTACCGACATCAAAGCATTACGCCCAGCGACGCTCCTCCTCGTCGCGAATCGACTTTCATATCGAAGTATCATGTCACTTAACTACGTATTATGGAGTTTCTCCATACAAACTGGGATCAGATGGACCCAGTGACCAATGAAAAACCCCGTCAAAGCCACGGCGTATGGAACCCATTGTTATCGTGGTGATGCTGCTTTGCTCAAGAACCAGAAGCAAGAGCATCGTGAGGTCAGAATTTGATGTTCCAAGTAGATAAATGAACAAACATGAAGTGTATATAGATGACACGGGTAAAATCCACCGCACTGAAAGCTCCACATAGCTCATCTATCCGGAGGCTCGATTCGAGAAACCGCAACATGAAACTAATCCAAATGCGGGTGCTCTCGAGTATCACCAAAAATTCTTAGGTTTCATAGTCAACCAACGAGGAATCGAGGTGTCCCGCATAAACAAAGGTCGGTCTCATGCTGCTTCCTCTTCATCATCGTGAGAAAGGAAGTTCCAATGCCCGATGAAGTTGATCACGCTAAGCTCCGTCAGATCTGTATGCTTAATAAATGCCACTTCTTCCAAGTCCTCCGAAGAAGGCCTTTCAATCAGATACTATGTGAAGAGGCATTCCCACTTGAAAGCGTATTGAGCCTCTCCATTCTATAGTAGTCTCAAGGCCAGCTCCTTACTCTATACTTTAATGTGACGCATTTAGTCCAAGTTGTCACCTCGTCGTAGACAAAGAACGAGGTAAATTAATCTAATTTCTTTACTATTGCAAATGGCCAGGGAAGTGATATGAGGTACTCAAGATGGAGAAACCACTACTTTTCGTGCCTTGGTAGTCCCGAATAGATAAACGCCCCTTACTTCTGTGAAGCCTCCATACCATGAGGGTTCAAACGCACACCCGAACAAGGTGCAACATAAACTAGACCTAAGCATCGGCTTAAGGGTCCATAGAGCTATGGGTTCGAAGATCGATACAGTTTCAAACTGCAATAAAGGACAGTGTCTTTGGGCCGACTTCGCTTCATGGAATTTAACCTGGGCCGGAACCTGTTTAGAACGCTCAACACGAATTCACTTCCTCTGACTGAAACTTCTATATTGAGCCTCAAATGCACAGTGAGCCGAGCGTGTGCTCTTAATCCTCATCTTCCGTAAGGAATAGATATTGAATACGATCAGTTCGTATTTCAAGTTTCCAAACAACGGTGGTTTTGGGTATAGAGGGTCACATAGCAAGCCTCCAAACTCATTCTTCATCAGAAGTTGACCACCAGAGGTTCACATCAATCCCACCGGGTAGTAAGACAATAGAAGACACTCACTTAGGTCAAAAGTGGAAGGATGATCCATATTCTTCCAAAAGTATAAGAGATTTATTGAAAAAGTTTGGCTGTGGTTCAAATGACATGTCCCAAGCAGAGGAACCCCCAAAATGATCACTGGGCAAAGTTACAACAAATTTTGCAAAGAAGACCTCAAAGAAAGTTCACACCGTCAGATACCGCAGAGCCCTATCATCCTTCTCACAGTGACGTTGAGAAGCGTTCCAGCCCCAACCGGCCAGAAGCTACTGACCCCATTTTGATTTGCGATAACGACTGACGCCCACCACGACCCAAAAGTTAGCGTAACCAAATAAGGACTCAGGTCTGCCAAATCAAGAATCATAAGGGGAAGCCCGCAGACAGTTTAGGTTTCTTCACACCAATCCTTGGCATTTCGAAAAGACACCGAATATCGTGGCTAAGAGAAGCGCCGCCGCGCAACTGGCATCGGGTCGAGTATCGCGTGAAAGGTCTCGGAGACGGATACCACCGGCCCACACTACCAAAGACGGAACCGACTTAGCTAAGAAATGGGCAAGATCTGTTGGCGACGCCAAGATCTCACGCCTCCCATTCAGTCTAATGCCAATCACAAGCCCCCGGCCCTTCCAACACGGTCGGACATGCCGACCTTACCCTTTCTGAAGGGCCAAATGTGGTTCATCATCGCCGCAGTGATTACTTCTCACCAAGTGGGTCGAGGCCGAGCCTTTAGCCACAACCACGTAATAAAGATACGCACTTGCAGGTAGAGCTACTATATAAAGCCTGGTATCCCGCAGCCCTGCATCAGAACAACGGAAAGTTACCTGACAAATGCCAAGTCTTAGATTTTCATGCCGAGTTTCTAATTAAGAATTCATTACTGCCTCCAAAGACATCCACGCCTAACTGACAAATAAGTCACCATCAAAACCCCAAGGCCGTTGAAGACCAAATTGAAGAACTTTACAAGGAATGGTAGAATAATTTCCCGAAAGTGGTGGAGTTTGCCAGCAGCAAACGCAAGGTCGCCAGAACCTGAGAAACCCCTGATCGCCTGGCTCTCTCACTGGCAGCAAAGAGTCTCGTCGAGGCGTTTGACTTGGGGTGTCCTTAAGGATCTACTTAGCAAACAGTGAGTATACGACGGTGCTCTCCGCTTCAAATTCTGATCCCTGATGAAAACGTGAGCAGTGTCCCAAGGCGCATGCATAAGACTTTAAAGAAGACGGCGAGGCACTACAACTGAAAAGTCAAACCCAGAGTTGGGTGGCGTCGGCGATGGTTTTAAAGTTTCAATAAAGAAGAATCAAATGAGGAAATTGGCTCGAAATTTGGAAGGCTCCTTGGCACTCATATCTCTCAGTCGCGACTCAGCACTACTAGCCTAAACAGAGGAAAATTTTTACAAAGATCCGAACGCAATATCTAAACAAGTGACTGGGTAGGACCCTACATAATCTTAAATGATTTATTAATTTTTCTTTCGCTTAACGATTCACCATTTTCTCGGTTATTCTGTTAAGAGGTCACAAGCAACCTCACGCACACACACCATCGAAAATTACATTTAATAGAATGAGAAAAGCCCGTTGTTATAAAGAATTTTTCCTCTTCATTCCAACTGGGATGGAGATTCCAAGTATAATCTGTGGTGGCCATCTTGTTTACATCTTGGAAGCTACTACTAAAGATGCGCTTCCCTCTCAAAAAAAACTTGTGAAGAAAAAGTGGAAAAGGAAATAAGATGGAATAATGAAGAAATGGAAAGGTGGAAAGAGTGGGAGTAAGAAAAGTGGATGGAAGGAGTTTAAAGTAAGAGAGAAACAGATGTGGAAGAAAAGAAGAAACAAAAAAGGGAGAAATGAGATGGAAGAAAGATGCGAGTGCAGTTAAGGAAGGAGAAGAAAAAGGAAGAGAAAGAAGAATGTAATGAGAATACGACACAAGAAATGCGCCGCTCTTCAGACATTCTCAAGACGGTTGAATAACAGACTTTACAAGGAGACTAGGAAAACACAACTCCCACAAAGGCAGTCCAAACAAACCGAACCGTGAATCTTCAAAGGGGATCCCCACTTAAGACGCATCGTATTCTGACGCTTCATCCTGCAGATTTCGCCGCACGCGACCTGTAGCAGAGAATGAATATTCAAAGCATAAACCCATAGCAACCAGCTTCGCCATTTATAAAGAAGGTCAGCACCTGTAAGATGCACAAACGCTTCAATTCCTCCATAAATCAACATGAAGACGCTCAGACCCTTTCCAAAGTGTAACCGGGAGTCAACGTCGCATTAGCAGAATCCCCACTTGACAGTCTATATCGCATCACAGATATGCCATGCAAATTAGAATCGGGCTCGACCACAAATCAGCCTGACGGAGCTCCAAAGAAATTACACTTTGACGTAGTTCGCTTTACTCGTGACAGCCACTTAGCTCAAGGAGTCGGGTTGATTAGTCAAAGAGACGCGACTTCGGCCAACGCCTGGGAGTCCAAAGAAATTTCACTTCGACGAAGTTCGCTTTACCACTACGAGTCACGCACCTTGTGAGTCGTGATCGCCGTGCCATCGCCATTCTCGGCTCGCCGCCGAGCTCAAGAACACTTTAACGTTTCGTTTGACTTCGGTACTGTGTCAATGCGAACCCATGAGTCGATCACCAAAGTATCGCCAGATTTCACGTCACCGGAGCCCAAAGAAATACTGGACGAAGTTAGTCTACTTACGTGCCACGTACCGTGAGTCAGATCACCAAAGTTGCAGAGTTACTCACCGCCGGAGCTCAACAATGCCACTTGATCAGTTCGTTTACAGACAAAGAAGCAGCCTTGGTGAGTCGATCACAGGCGCTGGTTATCGCCACCGGGCTCAAAAGAATCCTGAGTCTAAAGAATACTTTTGACGAAGTTCGTTTACTTTACACAGCGACGCAGCCGCAGAGTCGACGCCCAGCAGACGCCATTTCGGTCAGCGCCAGAGCTCGTTAACTCACTTCTCGGACGAGTTCGCCTACTCGCGACACAAAGTCGTCGCGAACCTAAGGAGTCGACACTTCAGCTATATCGCCACTCGCCTTCACGCACCGCGGAAAGCCCAATACCACTTCGACAGTTTCGTCGCATTTACATAGGCCACGAGCCTGGTGAGTCGATCGCCAAAGTTACACGCTGACTCTGGGCCGCGTTTCGAACCCAAAGAGCTCAATTTCCGACGTAGTTCGTCATCCCGTACGTGCCCACGCAACCCAAGGAGCCGATCACCAAGCCATATCGCCACTTGCTTCGCCCCGAGCTCCAAAGAAGCCTTCACTTGACTTGTCTCGTCTCACTCTACACAAAGCACGCAGCCTGAGGAGCTCTGACACTCAAAGCATCGCCACTGGGCCCAAACACTTCTGAGCCCCAGCCTCACTCTGGACAGAACATTGGTCCCTCGCATAGCTTCACGCAACCTGCTGGAGTCGGATTGGCCAAAGTAGACGACGAAGGCCTCAGTACCAGCCCGCCAGCCAATTTCGACGAAAGTTCCTATTTACCGGCACTAGCCACGCCTGGCGAGCTGACGGGCCAAAGAGTACCGCCACCATTTTAGCTCTGAGTCTGCAAAGAAACCACTTGACGAGTTCGCCTACCTCAGAGACAAGCCACTGCATCATGAGTCGATCACCAAAGCATATCGCCATCGACCGGGCCACTGGAGTCGCGAAATACTTTTGACGAAGTTCGCCTACTTTTAACAAACACAATCCACAGTCATCACCACGTTATATCGCTTATTTCGCTTCTCAACGCTCGGAGCTTTTAGCTCACTTGACGAGTTCATCTACTCAGCGCCACGCAGCTTGATGATATCAAATCGGCCAGTCGATCGCCACCAAGGCCTCAATACTCTAGCTTCAGCCTACTTTTGACAGTGCTCATATTTATACTCAAGACAAGCCACAAACAATATCAAGCCAGATCGCCAGGTCGATCGCCACTGCAAGCCCGCCTGAAGCCTAGTGGCTCACTTTGGACGAGTTCATTCTATCAAGACAGCCATAAAAGCCTGAATCGGGTCACTCGTGAAAATCCCGACGGAGTCGGGGCATTTCACATGTTGACGAGTTCAACGACTTCAGACAGCTATGTACCGGCGAGTATTTCCAAATAAAGCAGCGCTCAAGATCGCTTCCTCAACTCGTATGCGTACTTAATGAGCCTAGTAGCCCGGTTTGGAAGGGCTTCAATCATGCCTCAGCCACGCCAGTACCCCAACGAATCAACCCGAAGCCAGCGGTCAGCCCACTAAGTTTCGCAAGTGGCTTTGGCTTTGAAGAGCTCATTTACTTCAACTCAGACAATTCAAAGTATTCGATTCATGTATAATAGATTTCACAAGAAAGACAAGTAGAGGCGAAGAAGCAAAAGTGGAAAAAATGAGTATTCATGGGTTAAGAGTTATGAATGTTCGGGGTCCTGTGCACAATAAAAAATAGTTATATAAAAAGTAAAAGTCAACTCGAAGTGCATAAAGACGTGTATAAGGTCGCATCGTAAGAGGAGTAGAAAGTGTATGTAAGCTGGCCTCAGGGGTACCCGCTTCTTCAGAATAACAAACAGAAGGACCTCATCCCCGTCATAGGAAGGCTCGCAAAGCGAAATCCGTGCCGCACAGGTGATAATAACCTCTTCCTAAAGCTGCCATCCAGGAAACCCATTGAGCACAAGCGCCTGCTTTCCGCAATGACTGGTCCCGCCCAGCCACCAAAGTTATTTCACGGGTGAAGATCCCGACGCAGCCGTCGCGCCGGCAGACTTCGCCAAAACAGGAGTCGGCAAGCCTTGCTTAGCCTCGCCACGAGCCCCGTCATATCGCGATCATCTTATCACGCGCCAGGCCACCCTCGACTCGCACGCAGCCTTTCCTGACCCTGGTCGCCGTGATGAGAAGCTCATCCTAACCATCAAGCTCATATTTGGCAGATTGCAGCCACCCCTCGGCCCCATCAAGTCGCGTTTCATTACAAACAACTCGTTTCGAACCTCCCCGCCGCCACCGCCAAGTTGGCTTCTCGGATATTTCGCTCTTTTCCCTACCGACATCACAGCATCGCCGACGCGGGTATGTCAAATCATATTTGAAAGCCACCGCTCCTTTGGCCACGCGACTGACCCTTCGCGAAACGCCTCTCTCGCATGGGGCGGGAAGCCACCGCCTTAAAGCCCCGCCGCTGCATGACTTTCGCTTATTTCGCCTTTTCTGGCCAAACTTCTGAAGAGTAGCCACCACGCACTCCAAAGATTTAATCAACACCTACCAAATTCAACAAGCAACCTAAATAGAACGGACACCATAAAGGTATAGAGAGAACTCATTTCCGAGGCGACCCCTCGGAGAGATGTGGCTAAAGCCTCATCAACGTGCAACGCACCCGACCCTCGGTGACCACGCAGTCTCGAATGTGACGCGGACTACACAACCGCGAGCCCAAGACAGCAGCCAGAATCCCCGCTTCCACCAGCCTCTGATTCTGATCTTTCCTCCTCAACTTTTTTCGAAGGTGACCTAACCCTCTTGGTTGGCGGAGTTCAGACGGTAATGGGGCGTGACCGTAACAGCGCTCAACGGCCCCACCCGGGGATACGCTTCGCAGCAGACCCGAATGGACCCAGCGAACTCAAGACTATAGGATCAGTAACCGGAGCGGCCCACTTTTAGATTCGGTTTATGGACATGAGTAGACGGAGAAGATGAAGATGCCCCCAACTTCGGAACCTTGACCAAAGCCGGCCAATCTTTCTCAATGGAGTCCGAGGTTTTTCATTTCACGCTCCGGGAAGCCCGGAGACAAACGTCTCAGGCCCGGGTGTGGTTTCCCCACAGTGGGTTTGGCGGCGGAGGGCCCAATGGCATAAACTTTCACGGCGAAAGGATCGAAGGCCTCAAAGCAGCAGCGGAGGGCCCAATGGGAGGAACTTTCATGGTGGAAGGAGGTGAAGGCCTCAGAGCAGCAGAGCGAGCAGACCTCGAGCTCGAAGGGCCAGGAACATCCGACTTGATCAGCTCGCGTGGGGGCCGAGCAGGATACTCGGTGATACCCGGTATTCTGGGCGTTGTCTTCGGTATTTGAGATCGATTGAGCACCTAAGAAGCATGTGGGCGGTCTGCAGTCAGAATACCCAGACCACACACAAGTTATAACCAAGCAGAGCGAACACTCCACGAAGATTCTAGGGGGTGGTCCAAGCCACCAGAACGCCCAGGGTGTCGTCCTTGTCGAGAGGGTCATACTCCGTCACGGTACGCTGCGAAGAAGTAGTGTCCTTCCACGACTGTGGGAGGAGGGGGAAGATCGGAAATCCTGAGAGGGCCCGGAAACGCCTAGAAAAATAAAGAAAGCCCTCGGATGTCTCCTTAGGGCTGAAAAAGGTAAAGGAGCAAGGCTATGCAGGGACCACAGAGCCCCCTGTCCCTAAAGAAAACCAACGAGACCAACCCAATATACCTGACCATTGGCGCGAGTTGAGAAGGACAAACATTGAAGTGGCTGCGAAACCCCTTTTTTATGAGGGTCGCAGGAGAAGCGGAGACCATTATCGAAGGCCACTTGAAAACCACGCCATCTTAGGCCGCGGGGACCACATAGGGTGAAACGTCGGAGGGGACCCACACCGACGCCCGAAGGGGGCTGGTAGCGTCGCGAAGGTGGCCGTATGAGGACCGACGCTACAGTCCACGATTGAGCTTATCTTCGAGATGGTGGATCTTAGGTATTGAGGTATTTAATTAGGTTTACTTTTCCTTACCCTTGTCGAGAAGAGAGGCACCTGCAGGACATCTCGAGTTCAACCAGACCCGAACGGTGAGGAGACACCGCCAGGTTCGTCCAAAATTGACCAATAGTAGAAGAGTCACCATCAATGCTTGTGAGAAGAAGAGCAGGGACCTAATGAAAACAAATAATGAAAACAAAACTTGGCTAACCTAACCGTAGCGCCTCGTCGTGTAGCTCGGAAGAAACTAAGGAGATAAGATGGACCCAGGAATACAACAGAAAAGGCTATCCTAAGAAAGACGCTGAAAACTCTGCAAAGGCCAGACGAGAGAAGACGAGAGAGAGGAAATTAGGAACTACGCTAAAGGCAAAAGGAAAATATATTAGGATCGAGGCACCTGAGACAAAGGATATCTGAGAAATAAACAAGAAGCGAAAGGAATGGAAGAAATGAGCGAGGCGAAAGAGTCATCATTATCATAAGACCCGATGGCCCATTAGCCCGTAAAAATTTAAAACGATGATCTGTTCACGATGAACATAAACCAATTTGGTGTCAGCATAATTAGAGAGAACTTGTTCAGATGCAATTAGTGATCCCAAACCGATTAATCCCGGCGTGTCTGATGATCCGCTCACAGTTTCTGACCGAATCGATAAAGTTCGCGTGTGAGCTAGAAGTTGCGAGCACCACTCGGTCCAACATACCAAGTAACAAGTAAGTCCCAAACTTCTTTGGCAATATCAATGTTGCCAAACTCATCAACAATGGATGGAATAGATGTATTACGAAACCAAGTGATGATCTAATGATTAGCACTTTCCCAATCCTCAATTCAAATGGCATAGGCAGAATCAGTTTCTTTGTCCACTTGTTCTGGAATAGGACGGTCACCAGAGACATAAAGCCACAACTTGCGGCCTTTGAGATAACTACGCATGGCTTGAGACCACTAGAGCAAAGATATCTACTCCATTAAAATAACATGATGGACCCGAAATCATCGCCTAGCATATCGAAATTCCGAATTGAAAAACATATAGCAAAAATGGAATCGGGGCGAAAATAGTCGAGAATGCACCTCGTCAAATTTGGTCAGCGGTGATACAGGATGGCGTGGCAAAGTCAACGGCGGCGTGGTGCGGTCGGTGGAGCCCCAGCGGGCGCGAGTCCGCCGGTCGGATTGGGGGCCCCTGGCATGGTGTTGGCGTGGTTCCCTAAATCCGGCGCGTGAAGTGCACGCGCAGACTTCAGCGGATCGTGATGGCGCGTGACGGCTTTTCCGGAGACCTGCTGCACACTAATGTGATCGTCTCGACAAGTTCTACCTCAAGTGGCTTTGTAGCTTCAATTTTATGCTTGCAAGGAGAAACAGGATCAAGCGTAGTTTCGCGGAAAAAAACAAGTTGTACTATGGAAAGCAGTGGTGTTATTTGGAAAAGCTATAATTATTTATGTACCTAGACCCTGAAGCGTGGAAAAAAATCAGACATACTCGATACTATAGAAGAGACTTGAGTGTTTTAATATCTTATAAACTATTATAAATTACAAGTACAAGAGGGAGACCTTATATAGGCTATACAACCCTAGGAAAATACAATTACAATCCTAGGAAAATCTGAAATAATCTAACAATATAATAATCTAACGGATAGATATCCTAGAAACCATACAGAATCTAGGAAATTATAGTATATAATTATTAATGTTACGAAGTGTACTGATTGAATGATGGGGTAGGATGGTATGTTGGATTCCTGTTCTTAACGTTATCTATTTCTATTTACTATATATATAAAATGCAGAGTACAAAAATTTTCTTTGAACTTTGTATGTGACTCTTATCCGTTTTATTTCTGGATGACACCACATCATCAAAGCGGCTTGGTGAATCTGTCTTTATGACTAATTGTCTTAGAAGAACCGCGTTAACGAGTCAAAGATATAAGAAGGCATGTCGACTTTTTAGCTTACCGCGTCGTTCCCTGAGCCCGACAATAGGTTAGACTAAATCTACATTTCCAATCTTCTTCTGCTGTAAAGGAAAAAGATTTTGTTCCGTTTGTGTGTTTTTTTTTTTTGTTGTATCATATATTATGGCCAGAAGCTTTGAATGCGGCAGTATCAGTTCAAGAGCCAAAAAGATAAAAATATCGACATATAAGTGCATGAAAGGTTTTATTAATAATTGGCCTAATAAATGTCGATGAGAGGAATCTTTCCATTTGAAAATGTTGCGTATCATAAGTAACAAGCGAAATTTTGAGAGTTTAATTTAAGCTAAATAGATAAATAATTTTTATTTAATATTAAAATTTATATTTTATCGTAGATTTTTAGTAGAATTAATTAAAAATATGGTAATATTTTCATTGGTGAAAAAAGGTATATAGTTTGTATAATGTATAATCTATAAAAAAAATGAAATTAATAATAGTAGTTTTAAGTTATTATAAAGGACATGCATGATAAGTTTATCATAATGAGTTCATGAAGAAATTCAATCTTTTATCTTCATTGAGATTTTCAATCAAATAAAATTGAAATAAAAGAATAAATAAATAGTATAAATGTTGCAAAAGATAAGATAAGTAAAAATAATAATAACATATGACCTTTGGGAATATATTTAAAGTTATTTTTTGTTAAAAAAAAGGTAAAGTTTTAATGTTTTGGTAAAGTAAAATCAAAATTAAAGAAAAAAAAAGAATAAAATAAATTAATAATAAAGGTTAGCATAATGGATCTGTGGCGTGAAGCCATAAAACACTAAAGTGAAATGAAAAACAAAAAATAAAAGTGAAGAGGAGGAGAGGGAAAGTGCCTGCGAGAGGGGAAGAAAATGGGTCGTGGTTCTTATTTCAGTTATTTCGGTTGTCAAACGATCCTAGTTTCACGTGAAAGTGAGAAGATGTTCTATATTAGACATGGGAAGGTCGTATGAAATTAGTTTTATTTCCAACGGTTAGATTTTGCATATCTATGGGTAGGGTGGTTTAACCTAACTTTTATTATTAGTTTTTATTTTAAGTGCAGTGAGTATAAATCTTGTTTAAGTGTTAATATATGCTTTGTATTAATTGTTGGATGACTTTTGAGTTGTTTGGATACTTATGGATTATTTATATGGTTGTTGGTGAGATTGAATTGTTTTGGGTATTAAATGACCAACTCTCCTAAAAGCTTAAGCTTGTAGGATTTGGAACAATATAGAATATCATGCTTCAATATTGGGTTTATTTACAATTTAAGAGGAATATGTATGATTTTGATATTTATTGTAATATTTGGGATGAAGTAATATTGTTGAAATGTTTCTTTAGTGTTGGGAATTTATTTAATTGAGTAGAAATGATAATATGGGTTACTCTAGAATTTTAGACATGGAATATGAAAAAAAAAAAAAAAAAAAAAAAAGCTATTAAGTGGGTTGAGATGTTTAAAAATAATCCCTTTATTGAAACACAGGACTCATTTATTTGATTTGAATTCCATAATGTATGGATCATTGAGATTTTGATATATATATATATATATACTTTATATATATATATATATATATATATATATATATATATATATATATGTCAATGAAATGAATAAATCAAAATAAATAAATAAATTATGAGAATTAGTGTATTGTAATCTTGTAGGAAAAATGGGAAGCATTGGGAGTGTTTGTGGTAGATACTTAATGTAATATTTAAGAATTTTTAAATATATGTGAATATGAAAAATGATAAGAATTTGTATGTACATTGTTTTAGAATATCTTGAAGCATAGGGAATGAAATTCTTTTTTGAAGAAGCTTGAAATATAAAAAGTTAAAATAAATAGTAATAAATAAAATAAAGGACTATCTAATTGCAAGAGTTATTGAAAGTATACAGACCTTGGTGGAATTTGATGAGAATGTATGATATTTCTTAGTATAGTTTAGCGTTGCTGAAGGAAGTTATAGCTTAGTATAAATGTTGGAATGTGAAAGAACAAAAATAAATAAAATAGATTGTGTAGTGTGTTGAAGAGTTTGATTAGTTTGTAATAATGTAGTTGCATATGGTTGGATCATTAATAATCTTAATTTATATGATATTTGAAGGGCTGATTGGAAGGAAAACCGTAGTGTAAATTGTTAGATTATTTACATTAATATATTTGTGATGCAATTTTTGTTATTATGAATGAATGAATATTAGTAGACGAACATAATTAGAGATGATGTGAGATTTGTATATGAAATCTTTTTGATGTAATAATTTTGGAGAAAAGGATTATTTATGTATGAAATATTATGATTATTGGATTTGTCCTTGAAACGTGGATAAATGATTTGAGTGGTTGTTGGTAACAACATGCATATATATTGGTATAAGAAGAATGGAAGAATTGAACAAAATTCCAATATGGTTTGTATATTCATATGTTATTATAATATCTAAGATTATATGATTTAAATTGGAATATGAATATGAATAAATTGCGTTTGTGTTTCAATCACATTCATGATTATTTATAAAGAGATGATTATCACGAATTGATAAGCCACAGGGAGGGAAAAGATGAAAAGAAAGGAAAATGAGAAAGCAGAAATGCGTGTGAGAATGATTAAAGGAGAGATCCACTGAGGTTGAAAGACTTGGCACCTGGAAGACTCAGTAGGGAGTGTTAGAGAGCGCGGAGCATATCGATCGGTGAAAGCCCCGAAAATAACAATGCATTTCATGATTACATCATTCTCATTTTCATACCATTACATTTCATTTATGGTGTATATATTGATGATTTGTTGGCTGTTTTAAATTATGTGTATTGTGTAGACTATATCTGATGATCACGAATGTGTAAAATTGTGAATTTGGTGAAATGTTGTTTGATGATGTGTTGATGTACGTGTGTGTGTGTGACATGATTACATGTTTATTTTATTTAATTCGATTCTTTGGACCTTTTATTCAATTGTTTATATGACAAGAGATTGTGTGGATTAAGTGTGGTATATAGTATGTTTTTTATATTATTATTAATCATTAAATATTGAACTTTAAGCTATACCACTTAACCCCATTGTGTGTAGATGCCCTATTGAGCAATGTGGAAATGCTCACTTACATTATCTAAAATTTTTAGATGCAAGAATGGTTGAGGAAAGCTTTGAAACAAGGACTATACCAAGGTGCCTAGAAAGCTGGGAACATAATAATAAGGATTGTCCTTTTAATTTATTTATTTTATTTTTTTGACTTGTATCAAGTAGGTGTATGTATTTTAAGAATCTAATTATGTGTAGTTATTTTAGTGATTTGAAATTCTTTAATATAGTTCTTGTGGATATTGTAACTAATCAACAGTTAGTATGTTTGATTAGTAAAGTTTGGAATTTATCATCTGGTGAAGCAAAAAAAAAAAAAAAGTATACACAATTCTAGCTGAGCTTGGATTAAAGAAACTATGGTCAACCGTTGACTTGGGATCACAAGTCGGATTTTGGATTACTTTCGGAATTCGAGCCTGACAGTTGGGGTTTGAGTTTTGCTCATGGATTTTGATTGATTTAGAAATGACTTAGTTAAAAGCTTGCAATCTGGTCTTAGCAGTTGGATTTTGATTTTCAACTATCATATTTATCGATCTATTTGTTTTTCTTGTTATTGATATTTTTAAACCTGGCTTGCATTTGGTTGATGAACTGGGGGAAAAGTATGAAGTAAAGTGAATTTGGAGTTTTAGTGGTTTTGATATCTGTCTCCCATTGATTTGATTTAGACTTGGGGTTTAAGAATGTAGAATTTGAATTAAAATTTGTATTCAGGTTTTCAAAGTTAATGTTACTGATCAGCTGGCACTATAAAAGAAATACAAATAAAGAAAAAAACATCAAATCTCAGGGACGAGAGCATCACGGGCATATGAAAACATCACTATAAATCTAAGAGAAATTACAAAGTACATGAATTAGGAATAAACCTAATGTGTTGATATACTTTGAAAATACCCAAGCAAAAGGGTCCAAGCCCCAAACTACAGCAGGATCTATTTTTCTCAACTTTTTCTTTTCTGAAGTCGCATACGGGCCTTCGAGATCAGGCACAAGCCCAAAACCAAATTCGGTCACAAAAACAACAATCTCAACCTTGACATGAATTTCCATCATAAGCGGCATGTAGACTCATATCTCAAAACAAGATTAAAACTATACTCCTCTTGCCAAAACCGAAATAATCTGAGAAAATGATAGACTATACGTCCACCCGGTACAGATAAGCCTAGAAATTTCTCTAGATCTCGAATAGCGACGGACTACGATTGAGTTCTTCTCGCAAAATCTAAACACGGTCGAATTTAGTTGGTCCAGGAAATTCGGAATTTCACGTATTTCAAAGCGAGATAAGATGAGTGAGTGACAATTAGCATGAGGTGTGAGGTACCATGTGGCCTGAAGGAGGACACTTGGCTTTACCTGGGTGGAAGCCAGAAGTGTCATTTTATCTCATGCATGAGCATGGTAGTAGATGAGTTAGAGGCATGGAGACACATGGCTAGTGGCCATGTGTCAAACCGGGTTTGAGGGGTGGTGCCACCACACCTAACCCAAACAGTTTGGTGGTTGAGGAGGAAGAAAATCAGTTCATACAGAATGAGAAGAGAGGAAGGAAAGAAAGAAAGAAAGAAGGAAGAGAAAGAAAGGAAGAGGAAGAAAAGAAGGAAAGAAAGAAAAGAAGTAAGAAAATGAGGAGGTTGCCTACCTCCGAGGGTAGGGTTCTTATCCTACCTGGGATACTGCAACTTGTCTAGGGCCATTCAATGGCCATGGAACTAGCCCTAACATTAGGGCTGGTTAAAACACTAGAACAAACTGTGGCCAGGTTTCTGGGGTTCATTTGGTTCCAGAAAATGGCTTTGGAGCAGGTTGAACCTACTGAAAATGTGTGTATGGTGCTGGATTTTGTGTGCCTACTGTTTTTTGGTTAGAAAACTGGAAAAAAAATCCGATTTGCATGTCTTATTCTTGGTTGATTACGTGCAGTTTTTTTTGTTTTTCTGAGCTGAAAACCTGGAAGTGCCATAGTTGCATGATTTAAATTCTTGTCTGAATACTTTTACAGTTTATGTGAGAATGATGTTGGAAATATGCATGCTGTTTTCTGGTTAGAAAACTGAGAAAAATCTGGTTTATATCATATTCTTGGTTGATAACATGCAGCTTTTGTATGAAAAATGGTAGAAATGCATACTGTTTTCTGAGCTGAAAACATGGAAAAATTCAGTTTGCATGATTTTAAATTCTTAGCTGAATAACGTACGAGTTTTGTGAGAATGATATTGATACATATCAGTATTAAGAATAGAAATCATCTGCATACATTAGCATTGCATTTCAGTGCCATGGGGACATCGCGTATATTGGGTGTGAGTGCACAGCATGGCTTTAAACAAGCGGTTTTTTTCTCGGAAGGTTGTCCACCATAATAATCGGAGTCTATCCAATAAAAATATATCGGAGGGTTGTCCACAGTATTATCGAAGTTTATCGATGAAAAATATCTCAGAATTTGGCTGACATTTATTGGAGTCGACCAATGAACCTTCAGAAAACTGAAACATAAATCTTTGGTTTTGGAAATAGTTTTCATACATGGCAAAATGCATGTGTGAGGGAGTCGATGAGGACTTGAGGCATGAGCCATGGATGTGGACTTTCATGTAGAAATCTGCATATTCTTACTTGAATGTGTGAAATTGTGAACATGGCATTGCATG
Source organism: Tetrastigma voinierianum (assembly GCA_016808115.1). Taxonomy (NCBI): domain Eukaryota; kingdom Viridiplantae; phylum Streptophyta; class Magnoliopsida; order Vitales; family Vitaceae; genus Tetrastigma; species Tetrastigma voinierianum. Next base: position 130,196 of record JAEQBH010002964.1, on the reverse strand, counting down.
TGCACTTAGGTGAGGAGTAACCCTCGTAGGAGATTTTCTCTATTAAGCGTTGCTCACCCCGTCGTAGGAAAACCATTTTCAGGTACTAGAGGTACTCAGTGAGTATGGCGACCTCAGTTATTGAAGAAAAGGTCGAATGCCTCGTTTTGTATATTGTAAAATTTTGGGTAGAAAGACCCATTTAGTATGTAATTTTATGAATTTAAGAGTTGTAATTAAACCGTATTTCATGATAAATATTTTGGCAAGTTTTCCGAGTTTTTAATTTTTATTGATAAATAAGTATATTAAAACCAAAAAAGGAGCAAGGACCCCGAGAATTTATACGGGCGTATCTGAAGACCAAAGCCAACCAAAGAAAGATGACGAAAAAGCAAAACAAAGCAGCCCTCAATGCCAAGCGCTAGAGAATCTTTGAAAATATCTCTAACAAAAGGGTGTTTACATCAAGCACCAAGCTAGCCCAAGAAGAGATAGAAAATAAAAAAGCGAGTTTCAATGCGGACTTGGGAAAAGGCTTAGATCTTCAAACCACGACCCTATTCATCTCTCTTTCCAAATAGCCCAGAAACAAACAAGAGGAACCGCTCTCCATAACCATCGCTTTCCGCGTAGGGGCGCAACCAACCCCGCATCAAGTCTTTCACCAGAAAAGGGCAAACCCACCCCCCTCCAGACAAAGAGAAAATGGCAGTCCACATGCACCAAACCTTAGGGCAGTGAATAAGCAGGTGTTCTAAAGATTCTTCATCCTTTCCACAAAAAGCACACACATTGTAGGATTTTCCGAGTTTCTGAGGTCCTTGTAGTAAAAGGACTAAATTATGTTCAATGTGGTGTGTTGGAAACGGGAAATGAAAGGACAAAACGCTTGTGTGTGACCCTCGGGAGTGGGACGATCACATCTTTTTCACAACAAAGCCCCAAAATTTAAGCTCACAACAACCAAGTCCCACCAAAATGCACAAAATTGGCTATAGGAGTGATTTAGTCTGTCATATTTGCGGGATTGTCTTAGGCTCTGACTTTACTCACAACAATGTCACCTGACGATAATCATGCATCGTTTGGCTCCTATTAGCATGTCATCAATATAAGAGTAGATACAAAAGTGACTCATGATTGCATCGTTTGAAATAGACAAAACTATTAAAGCTACTCTTAAAATCATGAGAGATCATGAATGAGTCAAATCTCTTATACCATTGTCTAGGAGACTATTTCAAACCATAAAGAAACCTCTTAAGTAGGCAAACATAGTCCTCCTTACCTGAAACCATAAAACCCTCTAGCTGAAGCATATAGATGTCCTCCTCAAGCTCCCCATGTAAAAATGCAGTCTTCACATCCAATTGCTCAAGCTCATAATCATGAAAAGCCTGATACCAAGCAAAGCTCAAATTGAGCTATGCTTCACTACACCCTAGAGAGAATACATACGTGAAGTCAACACACAGGCATATTTGTAACCTTTAGTAACTAGTCACACCATGTACCTTGCATTCTCAACTCCTGGTGTACCTTTTTCTTCTTAGACACCCATTTACCAAATGGATTTCTTCCCTTTAGGTAGCTAGCATGTCTCGTATCCCGTTTTATGAAGGGACTCCATCTCTTCTTGCATAACAATCATCCACTTACCTGAATCACTGCAACTTACTACCTCTTCATAAGTGGATGGCTCTTCATTGGACTCAATATTATCTGCTACACTCAAGGCATATGCAACCAAATCCAATATCCTTATTTTGTGGTGGCAATAGTCCTCCTCTCTCACATCTCTGGAAATATAATGTTATTTACCACAGGAATTTAGCTGTAAGAACACTCACTAATCTGAATTGAAATAACCAAACCAGTCTAAAACTCCACTTTTTTATCAACTCTCTGCACGATCCCAACACTAGAGTCTTTAGGAGCCAAGACCTAAATCATGGAAGTCTCATAAAAAATCTCATCTCTACTAATTACCAATTTCTTGGTTTCTGGACACTACGATTTATAACCTTTCACCAAATTTATAACCAAGAAATATACACTTCATTGATCTAGTTTCTTCCATTATCCCAACATGGGCATATGCAAGACATCGAAAAATTTCAGCTAAAACACACTTTACATTCAACTCTGATCCCAACACTAGAGTCTTTAGGAGCCAAGACCTGAATCATGGAAGTCTCATCAAAAATCTCATCTCTACTAATTACCAATTTTTTGGTTTCTGGACACTACGATTTATAACCTTTCACCAAATTTATAACAAAGAAGCACGCCACTTCATTGATCCTAGGTTCTAACTTCCCATTAACTCAACATGGGCATATGCAAGGCATCCAAAATTTCAAATCTGAATAAGTAGCAGAACTACCAGATCATACCTCTTGAGGAGTCTTCTTCACTATAGCAACTGAGGAGACTATTGATCAAACCAACATTGCAGTGGAGCGTAACTTCTGCCCAAAAAAACTGACAACTAAGCATTAGAGAGCATGCACATCCTAACCTTCTCCATCAAAGTCTATTCATATGCTATGCTACACCATTATGTTGTAGGTATGACAAATTGTAAGATGTCTAACAATTTCCCTCTTTCTTGCAAAAGAGTGTTAAACTCATCAAAATGACTCTGTTTAACAAAGTTTTATAAACTGGTTGAAAATGAATAGTTTCAGCATCATTGGAAGGTCTCAATAATTCATATTTTGTGTTAATACTTCAACCAGGTGGAAGAGCTGAAAGCAGAATTACTGGGAGAGACTTCCAGCTTCTACCTGAAAGGACAGGAGCCGATGGCGTGTTCCTCTGAATCTTAGAGGACCTTCAGGATTCACTTTTCACACTCTTCATGCGGTTGAAACAGTTGGCAAAGGTACTCGCCTTGTTGGGCAATACCTGAAAACAGAAGATGTGGGAGAAAGTGGCTATTGAGGAAGTAAGTACTATTGAATTTTTTTTTTTGCAATGCAGCAGATGGAAGATTTTCATCTGGGAATCCACTTCTGAAGAGCTGACTTGAAAAAATGCAATATCCAATTCCGGTCCTCATTTTCCTTGTGAGAACTCTTCAGTAAGTGAGCAATGTCTCTCATCTGCCTCTATTTAATTACATTAAATAGACAAAGGTAAAACTAGTTTATAAAAATTAAAGGAATAATGAGTTTGGACATCGTAGTTTTTTTTTTTTAAATTGCTAAAAATAGTTTTAAAATAATATCCAAATTAATACATGAATTCATAGTAATTTCTTACGATATTAGTGTTCACGCATTAGTATTATTTTAATTTTTAAATTATTTTAATAAATTTAAAAAAATACATCAAACTAAGGAATAATTGAAATTATGCGGTCATGACCCACACGGGCAGCAGATCCATCATTTGCCTTCACTGACTTTTAAAATTTTAATGTAATTATAAGTAAAAAATATTTAAATTTTTTTTTTTTTATTATACTACCCACTGGAATAAAAAATTGGAAACTTGCCCCTGCCCCTATTTTTCTGGCTCCGGTCACACCGGCATTCAAGAACTTACATAAGGCTAAAGAGAAATTAGTACTGTACTCATCTATACCCAAAACCTTTGTTTTCTTCAATTTCTGTTGAGCTATAGGCCTCAGTGTAGCACCTACATGATACCCTCTTCATCTTCTTCTTCTTCCCATAGTTCTCTGTTCTCGATGGGTGGGATGTGTTTTAAGTTTTCGAAACTAAAGATACTTGCAGAGCTTCACGGATCATCTCTATTGGGCTTTGAATCATTAACGTATCAAAGTCTTTAGAGACAATGAAGAGGCCTTGAAGGGGAAGAGATCGCACCAGAGCTCTTACAAATGATTGAAGAATCAAGAGTTACCCGTTATTGTGTTTATCAAAAACTATGCTCATTCCAAATGCCAGCCGATGGTGCTTGGAAGAGCTGGTCAAGTTCATCAACTGCAAGAGGAAGGGAGCAAGGTTATCTAATTTTTATCATGTGGATCCGTCTGAAGTGCGAAACCAAAGGGAGATTTATAAAATAGCATTTTCCCGTCACGAGAAAAATGCAGATGAGGAGAAAAGGGGAAAGATAAGAAGATGGAAGACTGCCATGAGGGAAGCAGGCAAACTGGCTGGATATGATGTGAAGGTCGACAGGTAATTGTAAACTTCTTTCACCTTCTCATTCAAAGTACTAGCCTTTCTCCTTTAAAATTAATGTTTTCAAATGTTTTTAACTTAAGTCTAATGCTAGGTATTTGCTGAGGAATATCAAATGTGAAGAATTTCTCATGATTGTGCTTTATCTTTTAGAAATATATGGAGACACTTAATAAGGTGAAACTTAAGTAATAGTAGATTGATCAAATTTAATTTATACAAATAAGGAACAGATCAAGGGGATCTTTCTCCAAATAAATGGTGAGACAAAGTCATGCAGTATAGAAGATTAATGTAGTAACTGACCATCTAATCAGCATGAAAAATTTATAGGTCTAAAATAGATTGAATGCGAGATAAGTAGTTATTTGAATGATGAAATCCCGCTTATTTAAAATAGGTGATAATAATATTATAGACATGTCAAGTTTATTTTGAGTTTCTAAAGATTGAGTTCCCGCGAAGCTAATGCGATATGAATTAAGTTTTCTTTTCCATACGCTAATACAATTAATCTATATTTTCATTCTTACAATCAATTCTCTTTCATATATGCGCACTTCTAAAATAATGAAGTGCCCTTTATGTAGTTCAATAAGATGTGGTTTGTTTCCTTTTAATTTAATTAAAGTTCTTATTACCTCGGACAAGTTATAGTTGAAAATTTAGGCATCATTAAATTTTCTCCATATATATATGGATTCTTATTACCTCTAACAAGTTATAGTTGAAAATTTAGGCATCATTAAATTTTTCTCCATATAAATCTATCGTCTTTTGCAACTAATGCTAATACCAAAATGCATGTTATGTTTTGCAATTGGCCGTATGAATCAGAGATTATTCAAGATATTATTAAGGAAATCGTGGAGACATTACCTATATGGTTTTAGATGTTGATGAGAAAATTGTTGGAATGGATTCTCGTTTAGAAAAACTAGTATCGGGGTTAGAGATTCAGTCAAATGGTGTTCGTATGGTTGGGGTTTGTGGGCTGGGTGGAATTGGCAAGACTACCATCATCACTGCTCTTTATAACAAAATTTCCAATCAATTCCGAAGTACTAGTTTCCTCACAAATGTAGGAAAAGTCTAAGATTCTGGTCTGCCAAGTTTCAACAACAACTTCTTGATGATACTCTAGGGGTAAAGAGACAAGCTTTGAAGAAAAATTCATGAAGGTATCAAAGAAATAAAGGACAAGCTTTCCTCGAGGTTCTTGTTTTTGTTGATGATATTGATGATTCGGGGACGGTTAGAGCACTTAGTTGACAATTTGCTGGTTTGGTCATGGAAGTAGAATCATCATAACAAGAAGAAAAGACTTGCTAAAGGCACATGAAGTGGATTATATTTATAGGGTTGACAAATTAAATGAAATTGAAAGCTCTTCAACTTTAATTCTTATGCCTTTAGACAATGTCTTCCTGGGAAAGGTTACGGAGATCTCTCTATCCGTGATACGATGTGATCAGTCTTCATTGTTAGCGTTATAGTTTGGGTTCTCACTATTCAGAAAGGGAGTAAAGATTGGAAGTGAATTGAAGAAGCTGAGAAGTGCACAACATGGAAGTGCAGATATTAACTCCAAAATAAGTTATGATGGATTGGATCATACACAAAAAGATGATATTTCTAGACTTTGCATGTTTCTTCAAAAGGGCTCATGTGGAAATAGTAACGCACAAGTTTTGGATGGTTGCAGTTCAAAGCAGAAAGTGGAATAAATGCTACGGTGGATAGGTGTCTCATAACGTTTCAACAAACAAAAAAGATAGAGATGCATGATTAAGATTAGCCCAAATGGATAAAGAAATTGTTTTATAAAGAATGTCCTAATGAATCGGGAGAGAGAATGATTATGGAAACATGAGGATGTTTGTCGAGTATTAACAATAAATACGGTAAGATGCATAGATATAGTTTATGATATCTTTTTATTTGAGGTAGTTATTTATCTATATATCATCTTATTATGTTTTATTTATAATTAATTTGTGGTTAGCTTATTTTGCACTCTTTCTTATATATATGGGGAGATGAGAAAATTGAAGGGATGCTTCTTAATGATCGGTGCACATCGAGGAACTATGAGATAAAGTTTACCTTTGAAGCTTTGAAAGAATGACTAGACTTAGAGTGTATCGTCAATAATCAAGTGCAACTTTTGAAGATTTTTGTTTCCTTCTCTGACTTGACATATCTCTATTGGGCCGGATATTCTTTAGCATATCTACCGCCAATTTTCATACCATGATCTTGTATTTCTCTATTTGAAAAACTGACAACATAAAAGCGACTTTCGGAGAGGAACTTGGTATGATTATTTATTTATGCTCTTATTTTCCTAATATTTTAGTCTTCTAAAATTATTCATTAAAAAGAAATTATATTTTATTTGCAGTGTCTCTTAAAATAATGCCACGGATGAATCTAGATGGTTCACAATGACTCATTGAAATACCGAATTCCTCTGACCATGCCAAATTTAAGACTCTATTTCTTTTAGGTTGTGAGATTAATTTATTAATTAAGGGAAAAATATATCTTTATATTTAGTTGTTTTTATGAAAAAATTAAAATAAAATAAATAAAAATAAAAATTGGACTGATTAAGAGAATTACCTTTGTAAGACCCGAGAATTCCAATTTACGGAAATGTGGAAATCGTAATTTCAATTACAATATTGTAATTTCAGTTAAAAATTCAAAATTTATTTCTGGATCTCGGATGACCCGACAGTTTTCACTTAGTTGGAATCGATGCAGCGAAATCTAGCTAATCTGTCAATTTCGTCTAATTAGAGACCAGTCGAGATTTACACTTTTTCGAGACATCACGGTTCGGGTGTCGTAAGCGATTTTCGATGCGACCAGAAGTCATATAACATGTACTCATGTCATAAGTGGCATGAGTAGAGAAATGATGAAAATGGATGGCGAGATCAGTGCAGAGTGTCAAAAGCGGGAAAGAAGGGACATAGATGTCATTTTAAAATTCCTAAATATTAATAAAATGAAATCCAAATAATTAATCATCCTCTTGTTTTGAAATACAAAGAGCAAAAACGTGGGGGAGGGCAGTAGCTGCTACAGAAACGGAAAAAATGGAGGTTTTAGAGAGAGAAGGACCTCCTTCTCTCTAGAATCGTGGGAGATCAGGCCGTCGGTCAGTCAGGACCAAGAGGAAGAGTACAGCCTCGTGGGGGAGGGTTTCGCGTGGGTACCGGATTTAAGGAGTTTCATCATACTCCGAGAGGTACGGGTTTCTCCCTACTTGGGTTTTATTCTTTATTTAAGTATATTTACGATGTTTGAGTTGATTGAGGCCGTGAATGGCTGTTTGATCGGTCCCAAAACTTGGGACCCGGGTGTGAGAATTTTTGAGCCCTCTCTAAGTCGTGGGAGTTAGACTGTTTGGGCATCCTTAGTGATGTTCTGCTATAAATGATGCTTTGATGTGTATGAGGCCGAAAATGGCCGTGAAACCAGGTTCTCTAAGTGAGCGGAGTGATTGGTGATTTTCCAAGAATAGTAGCAAGGGTTTCACTATTCTCTAGAGCAATGTTCTGAAATAAATTTTATTGAATTAATGTGTTTACAGTCGAGTAATTCAAGTAGAATTGCTCGTGTTTGATCGATAGCCCATTGAGCTAATTTTGATGTGATGAAATGAAATTACATAACATGATTGTGTGATTTAATTTTATGTTAATATATGCATGTTTATATATTTGCATGTGTTATAGACTATAATGGAATTGGCATCATGCATTCCATATCTGCTTCAGGACACCACTAGGACGGTGGAGTGAGTGCAAAGGATGAGTCTAGAGAAAATGGTTTAGGAGGGTTGTCTAAAACTAAAATGATCGGAGGGTAGTCCATACTAAAATATCAATCGTGGAGGCAGTGATTAATATACCGCGGTGAGTCCATAAATAATATCAATCGTCGAAGACGACCCAATTGATATATATTTACATTGGATGGTTGTCCACAAACAAACATAATAATTCTCATCAGAGCAGGTAGAATTATGAGAAGTCGATCGAGGACTCGAATTATGAGATGATTACTTAGACGACAAGTAGGATCATGCATTTGCTTGAATGTATGTTTATTTGGAACATTGCATATGCGCTTAGGTGGAGTAGCCCGCTTAGGGTGATCCCTCTTGAGCATTAGCTCACCTGTCAGGGGATGCTATTTTACAGGTACGGGACGTGCGAGGCAGCTTATCCTAGAGGCGGTTTTAGAGGAGCTAGGAATGTGGCTTTGATGGTTCTACATGTATTAAATTGTTTTAATTTTAATATATGTTGTATAAATAAAAACAATTGAACTCACGGAAACTATTGGATATAGTTGGATATATATATATTGATGAGTAGTGTTGTAATGGGCTTTAATTTATTTGTACTCATGATATTGATGTTTAGGACGGGTTATATCTGATTTGTATTTGGGTAGAAGCTCCCAGGTACAAAGGGATGCCAGTTTTCAAATGAAAAATGTCGGGTTACCCGACATTCAATGTCAGATGGGTTGACGGGTAGTCAAACGGACCCCGGGTTTGGTTCGTCCGCGACTTGGTATCAGAGCTTAGGTATACGAATACCTAGGGAGCTCGGGTTTGGGTATCCATCACCTTTTGGGTGGTTTGATGTAGAGTATAGTTATATGGAAACCTAGAGATTGAGGATTTGGGCTTAGGCCATAGTCGAGTAAGAACATCACCACTTATGTGGTTTGATGTTCGGTTTAGGTATGAGATTACCTAGGAAATCACGAGACAAACTGGGTTCCTTTGCATTGCTCATGTTTGAGTGTTTTAGTGTGATTTGATGAATTTGTTTTGTGAATGATGATTATAACATGAATTGTTATATGTTGTATGATGTTGGGTGCTTAGGTAAGTAGCACTTATTATGTTGGAAAACAAAACTTGGGTTCTGATTAATGTAAAAGCGGAGATGAAAATAAAAATTGTAAATCAATTGCTGGTTATTGGATAATGAAGTCATTTTCGTAAATTTGGGGTTGAACACTAGGATTTAGTGTGAGAACAAGGTTGAGAAAACTTTGAGAAAAAAAATGGTCGGAAAATTTACGGGCGGTTATCAAGCAGAGACGAGAACATAGTGGATTTCATGGAAAATTGGAATATTATACAAGATTTTGCATAAGAGAATGAATTAAATTGAACCCTTAAAATGTTTTGAAGTGTAGGAATTGCAGTGTTCAAGCCACTACATGTGAAATTGGCAGGAAGCTCACAGGAGAAAAATCTACCAATTTTAAGGTTTACTGATTATTAAAGAAAGTTCTGAAGAAAATAAATTTTATAAATTTATTTGAGTGTTCAAAGAAAAATGAAAAAATAAATAAATGTAGGGTATATATTTTTAGTGTTTTCCATTATTTGGAAAAAAAAAAAATAAAATATATATATATATATATATATATATATATATATATATATATATATATATATATATATATATATATATATATATATATATATAATGAAAAATGGAAAAAAAATTTGGGTGCGGGCTGCAAATGGGCTCTTTGCCAGGCGAGCCTGAGGTTGGGCGTGAACCGCGCGGGATGGGCGCGGGGAAGATCTTGGCCATGCCATGAGGGCGCCTTGTGAGGGTTCTGAGGCTCTGTAACCTGGTGTGGCGCGCGGCACGGCGCCTGTGGCGCGGCCTGGCCCAGGCGCGTGGCCGCGAGAGCGTGGGCGCTCGGCAAGAACCCAGGCCGTGGCCACCTGTGTGGCCCAGGCGTGCCTCTTGGGGCGTGGGCTGTGCACTTGGTGCACTCGGCTGTTGCTTGACCCGGTTTGACTCGATCTTGTTCTGAGTCAATTTTGGACATTGTTCGTGAACCCCGGTTCATGAACAACACATTCATCATAAAACCACAGAAAAATAATTTTGAAAATGAAATTTTGAAAATAAAATTTTGTTGAAAGCGATATTTTAAATGCAAAAAAAAAAATTGATTGCCTTGCATTACCGATGTCTAAGGAGACGATATTATTCTCTGCCCAGTTTATATGTATTGATTGATGTCAAGGTATGTTTATGCCTTAGAGATCTTTTGTATTGAGATTTAAGCGCCACGTTAATTGTGTAAATGGCTAGTAGAGGACGAGGACGTAGAAGAGGGCGTCCGCAGAGAATGCGGTCGAGGCACCACCAATGTTTGATCGTACGAGGCTTAGCGGGGTGTAGGTATTACGGCCCATTTCTTGCTCGCGGCTGGTATAGCGGGTGACGGGAAGATCACATTAACCTTGAGGTTTAGAGCGCATCATCCTCAGGCATTTCCACGGGGAGAGATCCGATGGTGGCGAGACCATTGGTTCATGCGAATCGAGAAGTGTTAGAAATTTATGGAAGTGCCTCACATGACCCGAGTTAAATGGCTAGCGTTCAGCTAGAAGGTGAGGCCCAGTATGGTGGAAATGGGTAAGGATCTCTAGAGACTTAGAGGTTGAGACAGCGAAGGAGCCTTTGTACACAGTTTCTCCCTAGAGTTAGGGTGAGCCAGGGATGATATGTCGAGGTTGCGGTTGGAGATCTCGGGGACTACACTGCGATAGACTGGGGATCATGGACATGTCGGAGTTCGATGTCATCACAGGGATGGATTAGGTTTGACAAACTACGGGGTCGTTATCGATTGTGGCGTAGGAGGGTTCATCGCACACACGGGGCCAATTTTCGTGTGAGTATTTCGGAGGGGACAAGCATGACATTTTTTCCCAGACGGTATCTGAGTCCGGTTTCAGGGATGGATTAAGCGGGTTGGCTAAGCGAGCCTTACCTTAGAGGGACCAGGAGAGACCGGACTTAGATCTACCTTGAGTAGTTGAGTATATGGATGTTTTCCGGATGGGCTACGGACTACCTCCACGGAGGGTCGTAGACCGATGGGTTGCCTGTTTTTACCCATCTCTATGACTCCGTAGGATGGCACCCCGGGTTGAGTTGCGGAACTCGAGTCCGATTATGAAATTTGTGGACAGGGTTCATCAAACCGAGCACCTACCATGGGACGCTCCGATTCTATTTGCGAAGAGAAGAAATGAGGCCAGCCATTTGTGCGTGACTACAAGTGGTTGAACGAGTTCGTCTCGAGAATCGGTGCCCATTACGAGGATTATTGATTTGTTTGATCGGTTGAGAGGAGCGCGAGTCTACTCCAGAATGGAGCCGCCTTTGGTTACCATCAGCTGAGGGTTAGGGTTACAGATATCCCTAAGACAGTGTTTAGGACGCTTTATGGGCACTTTGAGTTTACGGTGATGCCCTTTGGATTGACGAATGCGCCAGCAGCATTCACGGATCTCATGCATAGGGTATTCCAACCTTATCTAGATCAGTTTGTCGGAGTCTTCGTGGATGACATCTTGATCTACTCCCAGTCAGAGTGGGAGCATGAGTATCACTTGAGGATGGTTTTACAGTTACTGAGAGACCATCGGCTGTACGCTAAGTTCAGTAAGTGCGAGTTTTAGCTTACTGAGGGGAGATTTTTGGGACACGTGGTGACAACACCAGAAGTGTCAATCGACCTAGAGAAGGTTGAGGCGTGATGGTGGAGGCAGATGTCAATCTTAACCCGAGATACGTAGTTTCTTAGGATTAGGCTGGGGTATTTCAAAGGTCGAATGGGGCAGTTGTCAATCGAGGCAGGATCGTAGGATTTCGCCTACGGGACGTGGACTCCATGGTTGGGAAAGCCCTGACCATAGAGAGAGAGATCGAGGATGCTAGGAACACTCGGGATACGGGTGTTGGTAGAAAGAGGGAGGATCAACATTCTTCTAGTTCGGGAAAGGCGAGAAGACACGCTACCTGGTTTCAAGGTAGGGCGAGGATTGGGCGCCTTGAGATGGGATTGCCCTAGAGACAAGGATCCCAGGGCTTTGGGACAGCACAGTCCCAGTTAGCTGTAGAACAGGAGAGTATACGGTTCATTCCTCCACCCTAGTAGCATTCGGAGAACCGGTTTCGTTTCGGGGTCAGCATATAGCACTCCCGGCCCAGCACCGTGTCATAGGCCCGGAGGGGCGGAGTGTGGGTCGAGGTCGAGACGAGATCGGGGAGTTGGCGCAAGCGGGCGTGGTGGATGCCGTGGTAGACCTATTGGTTGTTGATATCAGGCTTGACATGGATGAATTGACAGCCATCGGGTTGTCAATAATTGGGACCTTAGCCGGGTTGTCATACCCGACACGACCTTGGATATGGGCTTAGAGGTTAAGGCCTTTAGAGAAGCCAAGTATAGATGTTCTTCCTTAGGATGTAGGGTGAGAGTTGATCTGATAGGTCGGGATTGTGAGTGAGAGATCTCCGAGATTCTGCTCTTGGTGGACGGGATTTGGTGTCCTGGTATGGCATTAATGCGTTCGTGTGCCGCAGGTAACGAAATCGCGTCGAGGTCGGGTGTGGGTGCGGGATGGTCATTCACCACTCTTGGTGAGTGTGGGTTGAGTTTGTCTTTAGGACTCGTCGATGAAGACTCATAGTTAGATTGAGGACGTACAAGAGGCGCTCGAAGTGTAAGGCGAAGAGTTATGTTATCGAGGATGAAAACCTGCAGTCAGGTTATCATGTAGACTTAGAGTTGAGTGATAGGAGTCGGGAGTGACTCGAGATTTGGATACCCCTTTGGCAATTGCATTGGGTGTTGTTGAGCCGGCAAGGGCTCGATATATGGATGTCATACATGACATGGACTAGGTTGACGGTCCATTGGTTGTCGAGTGTTACTCGACCTTGGGAAGGTCAGCGTTTACACACAAAGTAAGGGTTGTGTAGGGTTACAGGTTGTGTGGACTATATACAGGTTAGAGGACAAGCTGCGGGCATACGTCCTGGGTCCTAAGGGTAGAGGAGCAATTGCCGCTAGCCCGAATTGGCCCTACAACCGGCGGTTACCGGGCGGGTATACGAGATGGCACCATATGAGGCATTATATGGGAGGCCGTCACGGGGTCCACCGTTATCATTGGACCAGGGGTGGGGAGAGATCCATCACAGTGGATCTTATTAGGGACACCTTAGAAAGGTGGGCTTGATGCGACAGCATCTTCTCCATGAAACCGAGCCCGACCAGGAAAGAGCTATGTAGGCGTCTGGCTGTCGACCCTTAGAGTTTGAGGTTGGGAATCATGTCTTCTTGAGGTGATGCCTAAGAGAGGAGTGGTCAGGTTCGGTAAGCGAGGGAAGTTATGTGGGGTTTATTGGATAACTGAGACCTCAAAGGATGGCGATGTTGCGTACCCGGTTGGCTTTATCGCCCGACATGTCGGGCGTCCACGAAATTATTTCACGTCTCCGTACTCCGGAGTATACTCCAAATCCGGCTCATGTGGTGGATTGGATGGGGTTGAGTTGACACTTATGGGACCTTTGAGGAGGGACCGGTGCATTTGGATAGCCGTGATCGGGTTTGCGCGCAAGACCGTGTGAAATTTAGTGAGGGTGCTATGGCGACCTTATGGGTGGAGGAGTCGACGTGGGGCAGGGACTACTAATGCGGGCCACCAATCCCTTCTTGTTTAGGGATGAAGGTACGTGGTTTAGTCGTTTAAGATTTAAATGATTGTTTACATGCATGGTAGAGTGCACGTTGAATATACATGTGAGTGATGTGATTGTCCTAAATTTTGGGACGAAATTCCTTTTAAGGAGGGGAGAATGTAAGACCCAAGAAATTCCAATTTCTGGAAAAATGGCAAAATCGTAATTTTGGTTAAAAAATTGTAATTTCGGTTAAAAATTCGAACTTTATTCTGCGGATCGTGCTGGCTGCGTTTACAATAAGTTGGAATCGTCCGAGGTAGCTAGCCTTGTCGAATTTCGTCAATTCGAGACGGTCGAATTTACCCACGTTTCGAGACATCGCGGTTCGGGTGTCGTACAACGATTTTCGATGTGACGAAAGTCACATATAACATGTACTCATGTGTCATAAGTGGCATGAGTAGAGAAATGATGAAAATGGATGGCCGAGATAGTGCCGAGTGTCAAAACTGGGAAAGAAGGGACATAGATGTCATTTTTAAAATTCAAGCCAGTAATAGAATGAAATCAAATAGTGTCATCCTCTTGTTTTGAAATCTGAAAAAGAGCAAAAACGTGGGGGAGGCGTAGGCTGGCTGTAACGAGAAAAATGGAGGTTTTTAGAGAGAAGGACCCTCCTTCTCTAGAATCGTGGGAGAATCAAATAGTCGCGATCATCGGGACAAGAAGGGAGAACTGCTCACAGCGATGAGGGCTTGCGATGGGTCTCGGATTTAAGGAGTTTCGTCATACGCCCGGGAGTACGGTTTCTCCTACTTGGGTTTATTCTTTATTAAAGTGTATTTCCCGATGTTTGAGTTAAATGTTGGGAGTCGTGAGTGACCGTTTGATCGGATCAAAACTTGGGACGAATTGAGGCCCTTTGAGCCCTCTCTATGCGGTCAGTGGGAGTTAGGGGCTGTTTGGGCATCTGAAGTGATGTTCTATGCTATAAATGATGCTTTGATGTGTATGAGGCGGAGATGGCCGTGAAACACGGAGTTCACTAAAGTGAACCTGATTGATGATTTCGAGAATAGTAGCAGAGTTTCATAATTCAGAGAATAGTGTTACAAAATAAATTTTGTGAATTAATGTGTTGGTGAGTAATTCAAGTAAGTGCTTTAAGTGTTTTGATATCATTAGCCCGTAGGCTAATTTTGATGTGATGAAATGAAATTACATAACATGATTGTGTGATTTAGATTTTTATGTGAATATATGCATGTTTATATATTTGCATGTGTTATAGACTATAATGGAATTGGCATCATGCATTCCATATCTGCTTTGGGACACCCTAGGGCCCGGTAGGAGTGAGTGCATGAGATGAATCTAGAAAATGGTTTGAAGGGTTGTCTAAAACTAAAAATGATCGGAGGGTAGTCCATGCTAAAAATATGTCGTCGGGGCAGTGATTGATATACATGGGAGGAGTGATCCATATCAAGTAATATCAACCGTCGGAGCGACCAGGGTGATATATATTTACATCGGAGGGTGGTCCACAAACAAACATAATAATTCTCATGAGGCTTAGGTGAGTGTGAGGGGAGTTGGTGAGGACTGGTACGGATGATTGGATTCGACGTTCAGAGTAGGATCAGTATTTGGCAGATAATGTGTTTATTTTGGACATTGCATATGCACTTAGGTGAAGAAATTAGCCCACTTAGGGCGATTCCATTACTGAGCATTAACTCACCTGTCGGGGATACTATTTCACAGTCTGAGAGGCGTGAGAGGCAGGCTATAATCTGAATGAGTTTAGAGGCCCAGGAATGTGGCTTTGATGGTTCTACATGTATTAAATTGTTTTAATTTTAATATATGTTGTATAAAAGTAAAAACAATTGAACTCTGGAAACTATTGGATATAGTTGGATATATATATATATATATATATATATATATATATATATATATATATATATATATATATATATATATATATATATATATATATATATATTGATGAGCTAGTGTTGTATTGGGCCCAGCCAATTTGTTTGTACTCATGATATTGATGTTTTAGGACGGGTTATATACAGATTTTATATTTAGGTGAGCTCCTGTACAAGAGGCTACCATGATTACTATGAAAAAATATTAAGATTGCCAGCATTCACGATAACCACAGTTGTGGTGGTCAACGGACCCACAGGTTTGAGGCGTCACATACACTTTTATTTATTTAATTTTTACCATTGCATTATTAGATAGATAGATGAGTTTAGTAGAAAATAAAAATGATTTATAAACTTAACTGTATTTTAAAATTATATGCTTTTACTTTTTCTCTCTTTTTATATTTTCTTCTCTTTGCATTTTTTTCTCGATTCTGTAAGGACCAAATATAGGCCAGGTTTCTTCTACACATATGTTTGAGACCCAACCTTTAAGGGATTAATTATCTTTCTTTATTCCCTTTTTAGATATGGTTGTTGGGGATATTCATATCAGTGAAGATTTTCCCACTTTCGGCTTGTTTATCATTCTTCATGCTTTGATTTTTTAGTGTCATAATGGAATTTCCTTCTTTCTCTCTTTGCTCCTCTACTATGTTTCCATCTCTTTTGATTTTTAATAACATGTAGGGTTATGAACTAACCTTTTTTGTCCCCCTTGAATTTTATAGGATGTGTGAATGCTAGGGACTCTTCTAGGACATTCCTCAGTTGACATATTTTACACATCTTAATTGCAATGGGTACATTTCCAAAACTAACTAGTTTTCCAGGAAATCAAGCAATATTGGAAAACTAGAGTTTCTTGGTTTTAGATGGAACAGCTATAAAGAGCTACCATCATCGATTAGACTTTTTCGATATAGTGCTATGTTTGAATATTGTAAAACCTTGAGAGTCTCCCTGACAGCATTTGTAATTTTAGCTCTCTTAGAACTCTAATGCTTGATGTCTGCTCAAAACTTGGGAAATTGCCGGAGGACTTGGAGATAATGCCATGTCTCGAGAATCTTTCTTTGAGATCGGTCAGTTGTCGATTGCCTTCTTTGTCTGGTTTATCTCACTTAAGGATACTATGTTTAGATGAATGCAATCTAACTTTTAAGATATTAAGAGATAACTTGGCGAAACGCGTGGAAAAATTAAGTATGAGAAACTGCAATCTAAATGAAGGAGTCTTGAATAAAATTTTCCATCTATGCTCGTTAAAAGTATTAGATCTAAGAGGAGTCTTCAATACAGAGGAAGAAGGAGGAATATTCCTCAGTGACATGCTTGTGGGTATGAGTCAATTGTCTAACCTACAAGAGCCACACAGGCTTGAATCACTATAAGAAGCTTTCACAAATTCGAGAGCTTCCTTCAAGTCTACGACTGGTGGATGCGCACAGCTCTATTTGGACCTCATTGCCGCCGATGCATTCTTTGGTGAATTGCCTCAAATCAGCAAATCAAGTATGTTTTAATTTTCTTGTGTCAACTGTTTTTTTTTTTTTTTAATGTTCTTGCCCATTAATCCCTAACCTATACCAATTCCTGATGACATGTCGGAAACATAAGCAAAAATAGAATAAGAGAAGTGCAAAAATACAAAAATCGATAACCAAACTTCTACCTAGAAATGCATATCATGTGTGCTGGGTAGGCGATAAAAATACCCCAGGTAAGCCCTTTCATCAACTAGCACAAGAGGCTTGATAAAAAATGGTACATCAGATGATACACTAGAGTCATTGGTCCATTTATTTAGAAATCCCAAATCGCTTTTTTCATATTATTCCCAAGCAGATTATTATGTGCATGAAAATCTCCCTTTAAGAAGTCATTATAATCTATGAATGGAAGCAAAGACAGCGATTACTAACAAAAAGAAAAATCTAAATTATTGCATTAGAAAAATATTACATTTGGTTTATAAGATATTCTTAAATAAAATCTATTCGAAAAAGAACCAAATCAAAGTTGTAAGAAGCATTAAAAAATAACTCACTATCTTCTATCTAATGAGTTTATCTAATTCCTTAGCACTCGGATGATAAGGTGTTTTAAGTGGAGGTCAAGGATTCTTTTGTTTCCCTTTGGATGTGGAAAGATAATCAAATAAATTTCAAAATTATAACCCTTAAGCAAGTATTTAACATTTCCCCTAACTAAACCTTGTAGCAGATTCCATTAAAGACTTGAGTTACTTAATCTAGCCCTAAAGGATTTTAATTAATTAATTAACCAACATGATTGTCTAATTAATCAATTGGCTTAATCTACAGGTGTCATTCTCATTTTTTTAGCAACATTGCAAAATTATCAAAAATGAAACATCACGTAAAGTGAAGCAAAAGCTAATCTAACCCTCATAACTCATGTAATCAATGTATATGAAGCAAGTAAGGACCACTAGAAGCACCTTGACCCACTTTGTATACTTCTCCCATAATCCTATTTTAAAGTCCATTTAACATCTCACTATAAGGAATTAACTACACTTTAATACCCTATGTAGATAACAACAAGACCAAGTTGTTGCCCTATTTATCCACTGCATAAAAACTCACATAATTAATGGCACAAACCCCCTAGATTTACCTTGTGCGTTTTTGCAGGATTTGGAATATAAGAGAAGTTTAGATAAAGTATTCCTCACTGATTCTTGGTACAATGACCAAGGAATTTGTATGGTCGTTTAGGGAAGTAGTGGGATTCTGGACTGGATAAGGAATCAGGAAGAGGGATCTCATATAAATATAGAGCTGCCAAAGTTTGGTATGAAAATGATGACTTTTAGGAGTTGTTATATTCTGTGCTTATGTTCCACTAATTGATGGGATGAGGCATACCTGAGCGATTCTGCACATGAATTTGAGAATGAATTTGGTGAGGAGGCCCTGAATGAATATAAGGATTTTGTTGGATTTGAATCTTTGGTCTCCATTGATTTAGCATGTGTATTGGCCTTTGGTGATGCATATGAATCTCCTCCCAAGTTAGTGCAAGATCTCCGCTTTGGTACTAATTGTAAATCCTACCATTATGGAGATGCCTCAGAACAAATGTAAGGTAACATTGTATTTCTATACCCAAAGTTGCTCTTATGAAGATTTATTGCTATAATCAATTCATGTCTCTTCAAGCTAGGTTTTTGAGCGGTTACAAAAACTATAAGGTGCTCAAATTATGGGTTCCAACCCGATATATACAAGCTTTGATTCGTGGTACTGAAGAGGGATGTTGTAGCGATTGTCGAGGAATGTGGAAAACCGGAGAAGCTTTGTTTAAAGGGTTAGCCAATCAACCATCTACTCTTATACCCACTGCTGCTGCTAATTCTGTGAAGCTACCTTATGTTTCTGAGATTTGCAAAAACCTTGAGAGTCTTCCGACAAGCAGTTGGGATCAGTTGAAATCCATTAAAATCACTCTTTGCACCTCTAACTGTTCCACAACTACGATTGCTTTCCATAAGTCTTAACAAATGTGGAAAACTTAAGGAGCTTCCTCCTGGATGAACGGCTATAAAGAGCTGCCATCATCAATTGAACATTTACATAGAGCTGAATTTTGAATCTCAAAGGTTGCCAAGAACTCATGACTCTTCCTGAAAGTATTTGTAATTTATGCTTTCTTCAATATCTCGATGCCAGTTACTGTTCAAAACTCCATAAATTGCCACAAAACCTGGGTAGGCTCAAAAGCTTGAAGTGTCTTTATGTTCATGGCTTAAATTCAATGTGTTGTCGATTGCTTTCTTCGTCGGGTTTATGCTCCTTAAAGAGGCTATATCTATCGAGTCAAAGCTAATGCAACGGGAGTAATCATGAGTGATATTTGTACTCATTACAAGTATTATATCTAAGTTACTGCAAACTAGATGGAGGAATCCCCATTGAAATTTGGTTCCTATCATCTCTGGTAGAATTATACCTAATAGAAATTGTTTTAGGAGCATACCTACTTGGATCAGTCAGCTTTCTATACTGAGGAGTGTCCTTTAGTCACTGCCTTAGACTAGAACAAATTGCGGAGCTTCCGTCCAGTCAAATCTTAGATGTACATGGGTGCAGATTGCTGGAAACGTCATCACCTCTACTCTCATCTTTTCTATTCAAATGCTTCAAATCACTGATTAAAGGTGCTTTTATGATTTTATACTTTTTTCTTTGGTATAATAGACATGGGGGTTTACGTGTTAATTTTATTTTCTGTAAGTTTGGAATATGGAATAATCGTAGAGAACGACAGTTTACTGTAGTTAGTTTATTTATTTCTGGAAGTGAGTTCAAAATGGATGAGCCTCAAAAGAAAAGGATCAGTAGTAGCAAAGCTTCCCCAAGATTGGTATAAAGATAGTGACTTGTTGGGTTTTGTTTTGTACTCTATTTATGATTTAGCACTTGATAATAATGAATCTGAGGGGAGGATGGAGAAGATGGCTGAAACTTACTTCGAGGTGTGATTTGACTTTGGTTGGTCATGAACGTCAGTTGGTGGCTAATGCCAAGATTAGATTCCTTTGCAACTACCCTAATGTTATGTGGATGTTTTATTATCCCAAGGTGGCTGCTCATATGGTAAAGCAATGAAAGTGAAGGAGTGTGGGATCCATCTTATATATGCCTCCCATGCTCTGGAACACAACAACCACTGCCTCTGCTGTTGAATCAATGATACCCACTATCCAGTAGGAAATATCAACAGAGTGAGTTGGAAATCCTTACACCTCTCCTCTGCCTTAGGTTGTCCTGGATTTATAAGGAGCTTTAGGAAACCCATGAGGATGTGGAAAATTTAAAGAGCTTCATTTAGATGGAACTGCAATAGAAGAAATACCAGCATCAATTCAACATCTAAAAAAGGACTTCAATTTATGAATTTGGATTATTGCAACAACCTTGTCAGTCTTCCTGAAAGCATTTGTAATCTGAAATCTCTGACAACTCTTTCTTGCTTTGGCTGTTCAAATCTGTGGGAGTTTCCAGAAATACGGGAGAATATGGAAAATTTAATACAGCTTGATTTGGGTGGATCTGCTATAGAAGGACTACCGTCATCAATTGAGAATCTAGGGCTGAATTTTAAGTCTGACACAGTGCAGCTTCTTGGGAGTCTTCCAAGTAGCATTTGTGAGTTGAAATCATACAACTCTCTTTTGCTCAGGCTGTTCTCAACTAAAGGCTTTCCAGAAATCTTTGGGGATATAGGAAATTTAAGCTGGCACCTACAAGGGCTTCAATATTTGGATCTAAGATGTTTGTAGCCTTGTGTGTATTCCTGAAAGCATTTGTTGAAATCTCTTATAACTCTCTCTTGCTCCAGCTGTTCAAAGCTAAGGGTTTTACCAAAAATCTCGGAGAATATGGAAAATTTAAGACACCTCTATTTGAGTGGAACTTCCATAAAAGAGTTGCCATCATCAATTGAATATCTACAAGGGCTTCAAGATTTGTATCTGAATGACTGCAGCAGCCTTGTGAACATTCCAGAAAGCATTTGTAAATTGACCTCTCTTAAAAGGCTAGATGTCAATTTATGTACAGACTTGAGAAAATTCCAGAAAATCTGGGGAGTTTGCAATGTCTGAGTGTCTGGCAGTTTCAAGTCTAAATCTAAGCATAGAATGTTTTACTAGCATAGCTGCAGACATCATTCAACTTTCTAAACTAGAGTCCTTTCATTAGTCCACTGCCCCAGCTCCTACGAGTTAAGACCTTCCACCAACCTTCTGAAACTCTAGATGTCCACGGAGGTCTGCACGCTGCAAGAAAATTTGTCTAGTCTTTAAGCTTCTTCTGGTTTCTATACTCAATTCTTCAAATCAGCAATCGAGGTATATATGATGTTTCACAGCAACATTATTTACGCCTAGCTCTTCTTCCTTGAAGACATTGTATTTACACCATACTTCTGTGCAGGAGTTTGAATGTGGCTCTTATTGGGACAAGCAATCAGTGTCTATATCCCAAAATAGTGGAATTCCAGAGTGGATAAGACATCGAGAAAAAGGATCTCAAATAACAGTAGAGCTTCCTCTGGATTGGCACAAAAATAATGACTTCTTAGGATTTGCTATATACTCTGTTTGTATTCCTTCGGCTCTTGGTTGGTTGAACTACAAATTGAATTTATGTGGTGATGGTGAAGAATCTGGGTGCTGGGACGTGGATAATGTGCAGTTCCCCTGCTGCCAAATTGTGCTGGATCAAATCAAATGTGTGTGTATTATCCCAAAGCTTGATGATTGAGAAGCACTATTGATCAAACAATGGAGACGTCTCAAGGCTTCATTTCATAGGGTGTGACAGTTTTACCAGTAGAAGTGAAAGAGTGAGGATCCATCTTATATACACACAGGACATCCCAGAAGATACAGTGCTGATATTGATGATCATAGAAAGAAGATGGGACAACACACAAGGCACCCAGCACTTGATGATCAGCTAATGATGGAGTATAATGATGAGCAGAAGTCGTGATGATACCAGATCAGCTGCTGAAGATGCTAGTACTGCCACTGCAGAAACAAAGCTATCACCACACACAATTAAAGCAGGCATAGCGAATACGATCCTCGGATGAATCACGACAACACAGAATGTTAACAATAATGTTATTTGAAGCCCGAAGATGATGAGAAGAAGAATGACCATTACGCACAACTGGTTGGAGCTTCTTTGCAACTTTGTTCAATGGATATGCTGTAGAAGATACTAAACGTTTATCTCAAGCATTTCGTAAGCCACACTCCTTTCTTTCCTTTCCTTCTGAGTTTCTATTATATATATGGCTAAGTGATTCTTCTTTTTCTTCTCCCTTTTTTCCTGAAAGTCCATTGATCTCTCCAAAGGCTATAAGATTTAAATCTGTTTTATTCAAACA
This sequence comes from Tetrastigma voinierianum, assembly GCA_016808115.1. NCBI lineage: Eukaryota > Viridiplantae > Streptophyta > Magnoliopsida > Vitales > Vitaceae > Tetrastigma > Tetrastigma voinierianum. Next base: position 107,636 of record JAEQBH010002964.1, on the reverse strand, counting down.
CCATTTTTATAAAAAGAACTTCTTTAGTGCAGAAAATTACATCGTTGATTTTAGAGCATATGTTGTACGAGCTTGACTGTATGTAGTATTAAACATGCAGGTTCAGTTATACTAACAATACTAGATAACCCAAGATTCAACAGGAATAGAGGATCAGGTAATACCTCTAAGAGTCCTCCCGGAGAAAGATTGGGTTAGTGGATTTGTAGACATGGGAGACAATGTACTATCATGGACTTGATCTATATTAGAGTCAACAGAGCACTCGATGGGAGGATTATGCCCTGTCTCGACTTCAATACTAAGATGGCTCATTATCTCAGAACCTGCTACATCCTTATTTTGTACTTCATCATCTCTAGACCACCTGAAGTGAGATCAGGATCCCCGTTGGATAGAAAAAAAATTTTTGATGAATCTTATCGCATGGAGACATAAAACTTCTTAGTAGGGGATGGTAACATCGATACGCTACGAGTTGAGCCATACCCCCACAAACACACTTCAATGCGTGGAACCAACGGTACGTTGATTTTTATGGAAGTGAACATATCTTCTGCGTTCAAAGACACGGGGTGCCAAATGAACAACCGAAATCGGTGGTCGAGATAATACATCAAGGTCTTGAACCCAAGAACACTTGATGGTGTACGATTAATCAAGTAGACAATGGAACTCAAAGCTACTCCCACGTTGGGGTGCTAATGATGCAAGTCGAGCTTCAGGTTTATTGAAGCATTCGAACTCGAAAACTAAGTCAGGAGCTCGACTCGAACTCGGCTTCCTTGAGCTTGAAAAATGAAACTCGAATCGAACTTGAAAGCGCAAAACTGGACTCGGCTCGAGAGAGCTCAAACTCAGGTTCTCACTTAAATCTTTTTAAGAAAATTATTTATTTTAAAATAAATATATTTATAACTAAATAAATAATGAAAATTTACAGATTTTTAAGAATACAAGCCGAGATATATTATTTAGCACATCCCTAAAGTAAAGATATCAAATTTAAAAAAAAAAACTTTTAAAATTTTATATAAAAAAATATTTCGAGTTTCTGTAGACTTTGAGTCGAGTTATGAGGTCTAACCCATTTCGACTCGACTCGTTAACATTTAATTCAGGGCTAAATCCAAGTCGAGTTTTGACCGGAGTTTTTGATCGAGTCGAGTTCGAGTAGCTCGTGAGTTGTCTCCACCTCTCATTAGCACCCCTACTACCCATAGGTGTGATGGAACATGACCCCCCAGTAATGAGATCAAGTGACCTCCAGGTGCTGTTTTCCAGTTCGGCCAGCCCCGTTCTGTGAGGGCGAGGAAGCGAGATGTTTGATGGATGGTACCAACCAAATGCAGAAAATCAGTCAATTCATTCTTGAAATATTCGCCCCCATTATCAAAGCAGATAAATCTTGAATGAATTTGCCAAATTGTGTGAGCACCATTTGATGGAAAGAGCCGATACACAACACATACATCACTCTCTTATGTCTCAGCGAATAAACCCGAGGTCATCCTGAGTGGGAGTATCAGCGGTGTAATGAGCCCTTTGATTCCATTATATTTCACTGTGATTTAATACTAACATAGCAATGTAAGTAAAGGTTGCTTTCGATTCTTTCTTTCTTTTTTTTACAGAAGCGAATACTTTTATTTAGAGCATACCCGAAGAAAAGGTACATCCCTTAGAAATAGAGGAAAGGAAAAATGTCATCTCTTAGAAACAGAGGAATGAAATTTTCAATTCACTGACTGCTCAAACCCAGAAATAGCATTTTACAAGTCTTGGTTCCCTGATCTTTTTACATGGGCTATTGAATAGCCACTAAGATTTTCTAGTTACTTCTGAGTCTTGAATAACTAGTTTACTCATGGCATTGAAATGAGTAACCATTGATGAAGAAAAACAAAAAAACAAAAAAATAATTATCAGAGAAAACAAAGCCCAAAAACAAAGTAAAGAAGCTATTTTATTTGATAGGGTTAGAAAAATAAAATTCAGCATCTTAGGGCCAAGAAGAGGTGTTAGAAACACTCGGGCCAGCTCGCTAAAGCTGAGGAGGCATGCCCATTGAAAGCACTCCCCCGGGCCTTTTGCGCCAGCATTCAATTGTACAGTTTCAACCCGGAATGAGGTCAGCCCGGCAGCCCCAGGCCAGATTATGGAAAGTATCCCATAAAATCTGGAAAATAGAATAATCTAATAATATATTATTCCATAAAATCCAACAAAACCTCACGATAAGGAAAAAAGACAATAACAATCATGCATGAGATCGGATCCCGATAAGGAAGGAAGATTATCCCCGATATTGCTTTCTTCTGTCTTCACCGTCGTGCGATAATAATAAAAAATATCTGACCCGGTACAGAGCGAATCTAGTCTTATCCGTCGTTGAACATCACTGCCATCTGAGGCCACCCATCGATCAAAGATGCGTGATACTAATATTCACACTGATGCGCGCTCATCTTCTGGGCCATCGCTGCATTAGCCCTCGCGGTCTCTCTTTTCTACTCCCGGGAAGAAGCCGACTTAGGCATGGATGACCACAGGCAAAGCCCCCACTGACCCCCCTTCTTTCTTGTTTTTGCAGAGGTGTGCGCATGTCCGAGGCCTGCGGACCAGCGGTGCAGCGATCCTCGCTGGCCCGAAGATCAGGAGCTGCGTCCCGGCCCCTTGACAATCCGGAGTCATTAGACGGCCCTACACGCTCCAGGCCGGTTCGGTTGAAAAGCGTATTGATTGTGTAGCCGGAGCGGCGGTTCCTTCTAAATATAAGCGATTTCTCAGTTGCGTGGTATCGACTTGGAACCTGGCCCGGGGCAGCTAATCCTCCAAGGATGCGAGGACCCGACCGAACCAAGCGCGGTGTTGAGCCTCCGGCGTAGATTAGAAACAATGCGGGCAAACTACTGGATGAGGTGGAGGCGCCGCCTCACCAACCAACGCCTAATGGGAGAGTTAGAACAACTCACCAGACAGATGCAACGACCACGGGAGGCACGACAGACTCAGGAAGGCCATGACATTCCCCCTCATGAAGAATGACCACGGCGGTGACACTCCTCGTGGGCCAGACGGAAGCGGGAATCCAATAGAGCCGGGGCAAGGACAACATCCTGGCCAGCACTTGGAGGGGGGAAGGCAGAAGAAACACTTGGAGCCACGTCGGGAGCGAAGAGCTGCGCCGCCCCTCGGCTGGAGTAGGAGGAGCAATCATGGGAGCAGAGTTCAAGGAGGCCTCAGCGAGAACTTCGGCCCGTGTGGGGGAAGTAGTAAGAGGACGCGCTCGACACTATGGATGCATGATACGTGAAGCGGGTCGCCTCTGCTTGGTAGAAGTACTCCACTTTCCCTTCGGTAAAGTTCAGAATGCCACAGGTGGAAGCGTTCGATGGCACCAGAGATCCAGTCGATCATCTTAACACTTACAAAAACCAAATGGAACTGCATATAGATTATCAAGACCAGACGTGTGCGTGCAAGCTAGCTATCTGCCCTAAGGCCCGTAGCATGGTTCAATAGACTTCCACCGTCGTCAATCTCCTCATTCAGAGAGCTATCCATTGCATTTGTCTCTCACTTCATTGGGGCCAGGACGTATAGAAAGCCAAGGTATCATCTGCTGACCATCAAGTAGAGCTCGTAGGAAAGCCAGTCTTATGTCCAGCGATTCAGGAGTCTCTAAGTGATATCACGAATGAGAAGTTCGTCTTTGCGTTCATTGGCTTAGGGATTCAGTTGAAAGACTTGATGTTCTCCATTTCCAAAAACCCCCAAACAAGCATGGCTGAGGTGCTTGCAAAAGCAGAGAAGTATATTAACGGTGAAAGAGCCTGTGTCCAGAAAGAGGCTCTTACTCCCTTAAGGAAAAAGCGGGACCAGGACATGACGAGGCTGAGGCCCCAAAGACAAAGCGACCAAGAAGGATCTCCAAGAAAAATGGAGAGCGATCCCCAAAGGCGTAGGAACCTCGGGAGATCGTCTTTCGGTCCACCTTATTCAGAAGGAACGTATTACCTCGGCTTTTCACCCCACATACGACTTAGTATCACGAGGTCCTGCGCGTGAAATGCAATGGCTTCGGTTCCTCGGTGTGACTCAAGTGAAGTCAAACCCCCATGATAAGAGACAACTCCAAGTACTGGGTTCACAGGGACTCTACAGGACACCGCACGGGACCTTCGCATCTGACTTCGAGGAAATAGAGTGTAATACGGCGCGGGTACCTCCGACGCTTCATATCCCCTGTAAATCAAGCTAAAAACCAGGCCCCGCCTCAGCAACCACCACCTCGGCAGACGACGACTCAGCACCAACAACCCCTCGGGGAAATCCAGGTAATCTCAGGAGGATTCGCAGGAGGTGGAGAATCCAGCTCAGCCCGGAAGGCCCATCTACGCAGCATCAGGTCGACAGAGATAGCAGAAATACAAGCAGTGTCTAAACTCCCGCGTCCATCACATTCTTTGACTCAGATCTGGAGGGATGCCAACATCCTCATGACGACCCACTGGTAGTTTGCGCAGCTGTGGCCAACAAAATAGTTCATCGGGTCCTAATTGACCTTGAGATTGATGTGCATCATCTTGCGTCGATAACCCGATAAAATGGGCATCGGAAGAAAGGAGAAACTACTGACCGATCTTGCTGTCTGCTTGGGGTTCTCTGGGAAAAGGTATTACCTCTGGAGTTCGATACAATTGGTACTCACCTTGGGAGATCCCGTGCCGTGACAGCTACGACGAATTCCTACGTAAATAGACGCCCCAGTCTACTTACAACATGTTGTTGGTGGACCCTCCTCAATGCAATAAAGCCATTTCCTTCCGCGCCACCACGCATGTGGTCAAATTCCCTACCGTAGCGGGTAGGAATGGTTGAGGAGATCAACAGTGGCTAGGAATGCCTCGGCGTACATGAAACAAAAAAGCGATTGACGACATATACTTGGGCCGAGAGCTCGACATGCGTGGCCGAGGGTACTCACTCGACACAGGCCCTCGAAGAACTGGAACCAGTATTGTTGGACGACGACCTTGAACATCTCGCCTAGATCGGCTCCAAGCTAGCGGAAGACCTCAAAAACCTCCTCATCCATTTTTTAAGACAGAACAAAGACGTCTTCGCATGGAAGTAGGCGGACATGGGAGGAATTGATCCTACGGTAATCACCCACAGGCTGAGCGTCAGCCCATCCTTCAAGCCAATCAAACAAAAGAGGAGGAGCTTGGCGCCCGGAAAGATAAAAAGCCATCGAGGAAATTGACAAACTCCTACGAGGCGGGAGAGGTCAGGGAGGTAGAATACCACGGAATGTTGTGACGTCGTACTCGTCAAAAAAGCAAACGGCAAGTGGCGACTCTGCATCGACTTCACTGACATCAACAAGGCGTGCCCAAAGGACAGTTTCCCTCTACCACGAATCGACCTCATCGTGGATGCCACTGCGGGCCACGAACTCCTCAGTTTTATGGATGCCTTCTCCGGATACAACCAGATCAGTATGGACCCAGGCGACCAAGAAAAAACCTCGTTCGTCACAGTGCAGGGAACCTATTGTTATCGTGCGGTACCATTCGGGCTCAAGAGCGCTTGGGACTCCATCAAAGGTTGAGTGAACCAGATGTTCCCGAGACGGATAGGCACAACTGTGGAGGTGTATATAGATGACATCTTGGTAAAAATCCATCCTGGTGAGCTCACCTTAGCTCGCGTCTATCCGAGGCGTTCTAGATCTTGAGAAACTACAACATGGCTGAATCCAGCCAAATTATTGCCTTGGAATTATCAGCGAAAAAATTACACCTAGGTTTCATAGTCAACCACCCGAGGAATTGAGGCAAATCCAAACAAAATAAAGGCGGCTCGGCAATAAAGTCGCCATCAGGTATAAAGGAAGTTCAGCGTCTGACGGGAAGGATTGCTACTTTAAGCCGGTTCGTATCCAGGGCAAGTGACAAATGCCAACCTTTCTTCCAAGTCCTGAAGAAGGCCTTTCAATGGGATACGAAGTGTGAAGAGGCATTCTCAGCTTTGAAAACGTATTTGAGCTCTCCTCCCATTCTAGTGAGTCCCGTTGAAGGCGACTCCTTCACTACATACTTGGTCGTATGGGACTTCTCGACCCGGCGCTGATCTCGTCGGAGACAAAACGAGTGCGGCGCCCGGTTTACTATTGCGGCCGGGCTTTGAGAGGAGCGGAGGGAGGTACTGGGATGGAGAAGCTAATTTTGGCCTTGACAGCGCGGCTCGGGGCTCGCCCCTCTTGGGGGCTCATATAATAGGAGTTCCAACAAAATACCCGATGAAGCAAAGTGTTACGCAAACTGAGACCTCCGAAGGTTGATGAAGTGGGCCATAGAATTTCATGAGTTTGACATCAGATACAAACCCCGGCGCAGCCAAAGGACAGGTCTTAGCAGGCTTCATCATGGAATTCACCATTGAGGGCTGCTGAAGCGCTCGGACCAGACTAAACCCTCCCATCTGGAAACTCTGTAGATGGGCCTCAAATGCACAGAGAAGGGTGGAGCAGGTCTAATCTGACCTCTCCAGAAGGAATAGACATTGAGTACGCACTCAGATTCGGATTTCAAGCCTCTAACAACTAGGCCAAGTATGAGGCCATCATAGTAGGCCTCAACCTCGCCCATTCACTTGAAGTTGACCAGCTATAAGTCTGCAGCGACTCCCAGCTGGTAGTAAGACAAATAGAAGACACCTACGAGGCCAAAAGTGGAAGAATGATCCACATGCCTCCAAAAGGTCTGGATTTATTGAAAAATTCGTGGCTGGTTCAGGTCGGACATGTCCCCGGAGCGAGAACTCGGCCAGACGCCACGGCAAAGTTAGCAACAGCCTTATAGGAAGACCTCAGCAGGTCAACACCTATCGAATACATGGCAGAGCCCTCCATCGATCTCTGCGATGTGGAGGTCGCCCAGGGCGGGTCCGAGCCGAGTTGGATGGACCCCATTTGGGATTACATAATAGACGGACGTCTACACGGCTGGCCAAAAGAGGCTGACTAAAATAGGCGAGGTGCGGGTTCCTTAATCATAAAGGGAAGCTGGCCTGGCGAGGCTTCTTCACACCAATCCTCAAGTGCATTGCGGGAAAAAACATTGAATACGTGCTAAGAGAAGTACATGAGGGTATATGCGGAAATCATATCGGAGCTCGAGCATTGGCAGGAAAGGTCTTGGGACGAGGGATCTTTATTATTTCCTGATACTCAAAGACCCTGTAGGCCCTAGTCAAGAAATGCAGGATCTGCCGGGAGCACACCAATATCTCACTCCTCCCATCAGAGCCCTTGACGTCGATCACGAGCCCCTGGCCCTTCCAACAATGGGGTTTGGACATACTGGGACCTCTGCCCCTTGGGAATGGCCGTGTAGCCCGGGTTCTCTAAGTGAACCGATGATTGGTGATTTTCCAAGAATAGTAACCGAGGGTTTCACTATTCTCGAGAATAGTGTTCACAAAATAAATTTTGTGAATTAATGTGTTTGGTCGAGTAATTCAAGTGAATTGCTTTCGTGTTTGATCATTAGCCCATTGAGCTAATTTTGATGTGATGAAATGAGAATTACATAACATGATTGTGTGATTTAAATTTTATGTTAATATATGCATGTTTATATATTTGCATGTATTTATAGACTATAATGGAATTGGCATCGCGTTCATATGCACTAGGACACCACAGGATGATGGAGTAGTGCATGAGATGAGTCTTAGAAAATGGTTCGGAGGGTTGTCTAAACTAAAAATGATCGGAGGGTAGTCCATACAAAGTATCAATCGTCGGGAGGCCTTGATTAATATACGCCCGGAGGGTGGTCCATAGAAGTAATATCAATCGTCGAAACTGACCCAAATTGATATATGTTACATTGGATGATTTGTCCACAAACAAACATAATAATTCTCATACGAGGCTTAGGTAGGTGAGGAGTCGGTGAGGACTCGAATTTATGAGATGATTACTTAGACATTCAAGTAGGATCATGCATTTGCTTGAATGTATGTTTATTTTGGAACATTGCATATGCACTTAGGTGGAGAGTAGCCCACTTAGGGTGATCCACTACTGAGCATTAGCTCACCCTGTCGAGGGATACTATTTTACAGGTACAGGAAGCGTGCGAGGAGACGGCTTATCTAGAATGAAGATGGAATGGCTTAGATTAAGCGAATGTCAAAAAAAGGCCCTTTGAGTCAAATAGTTAAATGAAGGGACAAGGATGGAATTATTGAAAAGATTTAAAATAAAGAGACAAAAGTCTTCTTCTTCTCCATTGGAACAAAAAAACATGGAGTAGGTGTGGAGAACCAGTTTTAGAGAGAGGAAGAGTGACTTCTCTCTAGATTTCAGTATGGGACCGTCGGTTCTCGTCGAACAGAAACAAAGTTATTACAGCGGCAGAATACGGCGTGGGCACCGTTTTGTGGAGTTCCGACAACTCAAGAGATAGGGATCTTTTCCTACTTGTTTTATTCTGTTTATTAGAGCCATGTGAATGGATATAGGGATGTTACGAGGCGAATGGCCGTGTGTTTCAGTTCACGATTGGGATTGAGTGAAAAACTCCCATGGTGGCCATGAGCGGTCTTGACCTCAAGGTTCACTTTGTTCATGATATGTTGTGTGATTTGGGTGATTGAAAATGAATTGCTTGATTTGTTAGATTAGCACATGTGAGCTAATTTTGGTGTTATTAATTTAATAAATTGAATAACACCAGTTATGTGAGTTAATTTTTATTCAATATATACGTAAACCTATTACTTGTGAATGATTTAAATGGCATAATGCATTCCCATATGCACGGGAGCTGCCCTAGAGCGATAGGTGTGAGTGCATGACACGAAAATGAAAAGTGAAAATGGTTGTAGAAAGATTTCATGGAAGATTTCCGAAGAATTTCCTTGGAGAGTTGTCCAACGGAGTTCATCTGGAGGTGGACGTGACAATTCGGAGAATTACCCGGCAATTCACCTCGGAGGGTTGTCAGTACTGTTTACCCGAAATTAGGTAGTATGTTTTCGAGAACAAAAACCCTTTGTTTTGAAAGCGTATTTTCTCTATGACAAATATTGTGAAATTCGGTGGAGCTTCGAACATGGGATTGGGCATGTAGACATTCAAATTAGGATCATGTATTTGCTTGAGTGTGATTGATTGCCGTACATGTGCCTTAGGTGGGGAAGTAACCCATGTAGGAGTGTCGCTCTGGGCGTACTCCTGATCGAGGATCATTATTTGAAATTGCAGGGAGGTGTACGGGAGAATGGCGCTCACTAGAGTCGCGTTTTTAGGATAAAGTTGGATTGTGGCTTTAGCATTATTCATTTTGTATAACATGTATTAAAATTGCAAATCTTAAAATATGTATTTATGTCAGATGATGTATCATGCGAACTATTATAATATAAGTTGATGTATTTTGGTAGTATTATTGATGTAGGCCCCAGTGACCATTTTACTCATGTATTAGGTCTCATAATATGGGACACGTGGATGTCCATGAGGTTGACGAGGTTGTCGGCGAGACACCGGGATCGGGGCGTCCACGAATGCATAGGGTTTTTCCGCGTGGATTTGACCAACCTTACCTTCATCTACGTTTGAAAGAAAATCTTTCCACCATATGATAGAGAATATTATAGAGGTAGAACAACATACAATTGAGTTCCCAAAACATCACATGTTTCACGGCCCATTCCTTATATCTATACCCTGAACCATGAAATCTCATTGTAGCCAATTATCCTATTCTTTTTACATCTCTACACATCCCTATAAGCCTTTACAAGTTCATCTCTCCTATATAACTTTTCCCCTCATGATCTCAGAATATTTATAGTAATCATTCTATATAACTTTCTTTATTATAAAGGAAACCTAATATTACAATAATATAAGACTTAAGAATTATCGTATAAAATATTCTTTACACATAGAAATTAATACTAATTAGGAATTTGAAACATATTCCGAGGAATTATTAGTTCAACTCTTGTTGGAACGGCTCGTGACCGGTCATGTGACCCAGTCACCCTCTCGTTCTAGCATCCTTTAGGGAGTTATGTGTGACTACCCTTATAACACCCTTTAGAACTTCGGTGGATCTGATTTGGAGAACCCAAACATGCAGGCTTGTTTTTATTTTTGAGATGTGCTAACAAAACCAACTGAAATTTAATTCCACATCAAATATTAACTCATCACTCATAAAAATTTAATAAATATATAAATAAAAAGTACAGAAAGTCATTAAACATTCTCTTTGAATATTACCATAATTGCATCACGAACTAATCTTTGATTAATGGAATATTCTTTTGACATTTTAGAAAATCAAGAATTATACCCGATCTTTTTGCTTGGCATAATTATGTTGAATTCTTATGTCTACTCTTCTCATTCAAATTTTTCTAATACGTTTACTCTTTTCTTTGCATTGCTTGATTATCACGTATGTGCTTGTACTCATAACTAATACCATAAACACTAAAAGATGTTACAAATTATCAAGAGTTGAGATCGAAGTCTTAGGAGGTTAATAGTTTCATCTTTTTTGAAAATTAAATAATGAGTAGGCTCAATTTGAGACCAAGAAAGAAAGTACTAGCAGAAAGAAAAAATATACTAGAAAATTATTTTCTCATGTTTGGTTTGCACCATGAAAAATATAAAATAAAATTAAATATAATAAAAATTCCTCAAAATTTTACATTTTTTAAAATAAAATGAATTTGAATAAACATATATAATTAATTTATGAAGTTTAATCCTATTTTTTATTCCATTTTTCCTCTCTATTTTTTTCCTTAGTAGCACCGGGTTCCAAGCGGGCCTTACTTTTATCAAATTGTTTATTCTTTGAATTATGAGATTCTTTTTCTTTTTTTAATTACATTATTTTGATTATCATGTCATAGTCTATTGAATAATTTATGATACATATTCTAGATAACATTGTCTTGTAACTAATTTCGTAAAATTATAAATCTTTGAGTGTGAAATTCTTGGCATGACAAAATTTGGCACCAATCTTGTTGTCATGACAAGGATAGTTAATTGAGTACCACTCGCATGACAATGATCTACACCTCGTGATCGAGAAGAATTTAAAATGTTCTATGACAAGATCATCAAAGCTCTCAAAATAAACCAAGCCTCTAGAGGAGGCCCTAAACCGAAGCATAAAATTACACTTAGAAGCTATAAGGTCTATTTGCATTGATCACAAAAAAGAAAGGGTTTTGAACTAGAGATTAAAGGTGACTCAAAAATAGTTTTAAATTGCTATAATAAGAAGATTAATATCCCTAGTTCTATTTTATTTATTAATGGAGGATATTTGGAAGTTATCTCGGGATCTAAATGTTTATATTTGTCCACATTTCTATAGAGCTTGCCAGTTGTCTAACTAAAAGGTCTTAATAATTTCAAATTCCAAATGTTGGTGGTCAAATTTTCCTAAAGATGATACATATATTACTTTGAAGATTATTTATTGCTTCTCTTTCTAATAGTGTTTGTAAGATCCTGTTCGGTAGTCTTTGCTTCATCAAAAAAGGAAAGAATGCTCACTTACATTTACCCTCATATTGTACAGGTTCCAGTCAAATTGAATATTCAGGAAGATTGTAAGACCTTGATAGGTGCAGTATTCCCCTGGTTATATCCTTCCATACTTTCTCAACTTGCTTGTTAAGCTCTAGAGTATGCATCTTTCTGAGACACTCTTTAGCCCCGTAACATTCAACACTTGATCCAACATGCCCTCTCTCTTGCTCAAACTACATGAAAAATAAATAGCAAGACATCATGTTTACAAAAAGAAAAAAAAAAAACATGTAGAAACCAAATCTAGAACTCAAATGCTAAGGAAAGAAAATGAGAGGAAAACTATAGGAAGGAAAGAAAATTTGGAAAAACAAAAAAATTAGTTTTAAGTTTAATAAAAATGATTTTATATGTTTCTTCAAACGCATTTATTTATTTTCTCTATTATATAAGGGCATTAGAAATTTAAAATAATTAAAATTTTGAGGAATTTTAAATATATTTGATTTTCTTTTATATTCTCCACAACTAAACCAATCATAGAAAATGATTTTCCTTAGTGTTTAATCTTTCCTAACAGTAATTCCGTGATCCAAATGGGCTTAAAAATCTCGAAAGAAAATCAAATATAAGTAATATTACTTAAACTATAGATTTTAACATTATTTAATCTTTACTATGATCAATTAAAATAAATAAGTGAGTTTGAAATATTAAATAACTTAATATGTTGGATTTAACTCCATTTTTATTTTCCTCTCTATTTTTGTTCCCTTCCCTTGTATTTTCCTTCAAATTTTCTAGAAACAAACACAGCACTTGGTAGTTTGAGATATGTATTAAATGGCTTTGGAAGTAATATCAAAAGTACCTTGCGTCAGCAAATAATAATCCACAAGCCACGATAATTGCTGGAACAGCTCTCGATCTTTGGCCCCATTTGCATTAATCAAAGAGGCCTTCTTTATATCATTCCCATTCCAACAAGGAGATGATTGTGAACATGGGGACATCATGGCTTACTAGTGCAGTTCCATGTATTCTTCTACAGGTTAGTGCGTATTCTCGGAAATTGGAGCCATTTTGCTTCGTTGGAAGTAGCTCGAGCCTTTCATGCGGAATATCTTCAACAAAGCAAATGGTATAATGGGAGACAAAGATAATAGCTAAACTGAAGACCATTATGAAACTCGGAAAGTGAAGAAAAGTGGAAAAAGAAAATTTGGAGGAAATAAAAAATAGTTTTAAACTTAATAAATTAATTCTGTTTATTCTAACTCATTTTATTTGTTTATCTCTATTATACAAGGACTAAGAAATTTAAAAATATGTAAAATGTTGAGGAGTTTGGATTATATTTGATTTTCTTTTTATATTTTCTATGATAAAAAGAAACCACTTTGAAATGCTCATTTTCCTTAATATTTTTCTTTTCCCTATAGTATTTTTCTAGGCTCGGAAGAATTCTTACCACCTCTTTTGCATAGTGAACACAATAAGATCTTTTTCATTCTCCTCTCAATTTCTTTGCTTAGGCATCTAAGACGACATGAAGTAAATGGCTTCATGTATTCGAAGCATAAAAATATAAAATGTAAAGGAGTTTGGATTATATTTGATTTTCTTTTATATTTTCCATGATGAAAATACACATATGAAAATAATTATCATGGTAATTTTTTTCTTTCCCTAATATTTTCCAAGCCCAAGAAGAATTCTTACCCCTCTTTTGCATAAGTGAACCTGATAAGATTCTCTCACTTAATTTCTTTGTAGGCATCTAAGATAGCATGATAACCTTGGCTTCATGTATTAGGAAGCTAATCCTATACAATTATACGTCCCACTTGAAAATTAGCCCCTTCTCCTTTTAGGTTTACATTATGTAAAACCCAGGAAAAATGTCATTTTTCTGAAAAATGGTAAAACGGTAATTTGCCACTGTAGAACATGTTGAAAACCTGAAATTTTATAGATCTTGGATGACGAAACGGACTTCACCGTTAGAATCTTCTCGTGAAATCTAGCTACCCAATCGAATTTCGTTGGATTCTGAGACAGTCGGAATTTCATGTATTTCCAAGCATGGGTGTCGGATGACAGCAGAGAGTGATGCATGGCATGACTAATGTGGACACCTTGGAAAGCAGAGGGCACATGGCATAGAGCCATGTGGTGTGAAATACTACCCTAGTGCATGTGTCCATGTGACACATGGCACATGGAAAATGAAATCATATAAAGACATGTCATGTGAGAGAGAAATAGGAAAGTGAGGAAATTTCCTCTTTGGATCAAACCAAGAAACAATTGGGTGGAGGAAAAGGAAAAATAAATGGAAAAGAAAGAAAAATAGAAAGAAAAGGAAGAAGAAAGAAAGAAAGGGAGGAAAAGAAGAGAAGAAAAAAAAAAAGAAGTGCGTGGGAAAGGAAAAATGAGAGAAGATGGAGAGTCGGCCAGCTTGCACTCTCCAGATTTCCGATGTTTCAACGATCGACCGGTCGATGGTAGAAATTAAGTTGGTCTACTCGACGAGAGCTACGAGTAGGTGCCAAAAACACAAAGAGGTTGGGTTTTCTCATACACTGGTTCCTCTTAATCTAAGGGTCGTAAATGGCCGTGTGGTTCAACCCCAACCATGGGACTGAGTTTTTGGACATTGGGACGTACCCGGACTGGGGATTCGGGGCTAGGGTTTTATGAGTGGGGTATCCGGTAGGTTTTAGTTGGGAAGGTTGGAAAATGCATGTTGGATTTGGTTGTGAACTGTTTTGAGACAGTTTCGGGCCGGGATTTGAGGAGGCTAGCAATAGCTAAATTATAATTTGTAAATGAAAGGCTTGAAAGTTGTAAAAATAAAATAAAATAAAAGCAAAAGCTGAAATTTCTTTACTAAGTCTAGATTATTTCCAAGGCGGGTATAAGTAGGATTTATAACCTAAGAAGGGCTAGTTTATTATTTGGATTCTTTTTGTGTGTTATTCTTTGGAAATTTTTATAACATGTTGAATGTTGTAAATATGTTGATATATTGATGTTATATATAATAACATGAATGGATGTAAATTATATGCTTTCGATATAATTATCCATGGTACTTGGCATAAAGTACGGGTTATAAATTGTTCCATGTAGTGTTCATTATACATGTAACATGAGATAACATGTAGTAGCATTTTGCATTGCATATGCACGGGAAACATCGCATTTCATGGGTGTGAGTGCATGGTTGGTAAATCGACACTGCGTTTGGTGTTTGATTGGGTGGGCTTGGTAAATGGAATGACGTCAACCGTCGCACGATTGCATGAAGCGAAAAATATCTTTGGGTGTCGTAAGAAGGGATAGATCCCCATGGGTGAAAGACCCGCCAATTATGGTCGGACATAGTCCCAGCGATGAAAGGGTGGTAAAAGAAAGTGTCTGGTTTGCGGGCCACGATGGGACACGAAATAACTACCCACCAAGAAACGCATGGATTTTGAATATAAAATGATCATTGTGATGTATCTCCAAATTTTTAGTTTATAAACAAATAAATTGGTTTTGAAAATGATCATTGGATGTCATCGGAATGGCGATTTCCTATAGCATAAGCATATGAGAGAGTTGGTGAGGACTTAGGACATGGGGGCGTGATGAGTCTCATCTCGATTCATGGCATGTAGGATTCCATTTAGAATTGTCATATTTTTCATTGGAATGTTGATGTGTGTATTATTGTGTGAACATGTGCACTTAGGTGGGGAGTAGCCCTTATAGGAGTTATCCTTACTAGGCATTGCTCACCCAGTGGTGGACCACTAGATCATGAATTTAATATCTGGTGGTGTATATCAGGACGTGGATTATTGAAACGAGTGTGGCTTTGAAGGCCGTTTGTAAAACTAGTTTACATGTAATATTTTGTACATAAAGAGGTTGTAATTCGAACTCTGTAGGCTAATTTTGATAAATTTGTACATTTTCTAAAATATATATGCGTGAATGGATCCTGGTGAATGGGACGTGATCTGGTGGTATGATATGTGATACTCACAAGTATTCCGCTCGTTGACGGGTTGTCAACGAAGAAGTTCACGGGTTTGAAAGTCACACCTTGGTATCAAAGCCTAGGTATCACGAATGCATGGGGCTTGGTGGGCATGGATTTAAGATTTATGTAGTTATAATCTGAGCTTAGGTTATGATGCTGGGGCTCGATGTCTGATATTAGCATCATAGCTTGGTATCAAAGTATTCATTGTGCATTCTTGTGAATCGTTGTGTGATGATTGTGTTACATAATGTGTGTTACATATTGTGTGGATCTCATGCATAGAGTGTTCAGTACTATTTAGATCGGTTGTGGTAGTCTTCGATTGTGACATCTTGATCTACTCAGGCATAGGAGGAGCATGAGGGGATCATTTGAGGGAGCCATTCTCTGGACCTGGGAAAGACAAATCATTACGCCAGGAAAGTTCGATGAGACGAGTTTGGCTTGAAGTAAAATTCTGGGACATGTAGTGTCATCTTCGGGTATATCGGTGGACTTGGAGAGGTAGGCGATTATATGAGTTGGGAGAGGCCGAAGTCAATCTTTGAGATACGCAATTTCTTGGGATTGGCA
Organism: Tetrastigma voinierianum; assembly: GCA_016808115.1. NCBI lineage: Eukaryota > Viridiplantae > Streptophyta > Magnoliopsida > Vitales > Vitaceae > Tetrastigma > Tetrastigma voinierianum. The sequence goes on along the minus strand of JAEQBH010002964.1, from coordinate 91,440 downwards.
GGGTACTACTGGAGATTTATTGAGGATTTCCCCCCACTAGTTGCACCCATGACAAGATTAACCCGGAAAGAGGTCAAGTTTGAGTGGAATGACTAAAGTGAGAAGGCATTCCAGGAATTAAAAATGAGGCTTACTTCAACCCCTATCCTGATAGTCCCGGAAAGGGGACAGATGTACCACAGTGTCTTCTGATGCTTAGACGGGCGAGATGTGTTTGATGCGATCCGGGGGTTGTAGCTTATGGTTCTCGACAGTTAGAAGAACCCTGGCCCAATTCACATGACATAGGTTGAGCGGTCATAGTCTTTTCCTTGGCTTGGTGCCACTATCTATACGGTGAGTAGTTCGAGGTATTTTCATACCATAACACAACGGGACCTCAACATGAGACAACTCAGGTGGATGGAATATCTAGAAGACTATGACTTCACTTTGCATTACCATGCCGATAAGGCAAATGTAGTGGCTGAGGCACTCGATCGGAAGTCACGGGTCTTTGTCCAGTGCTTAGCTACAGAGTGCGAGATACTCGAGGTTGTGGGACAATTTGGACTACAGTACAGTGATCAAGCTCAGGGTGTTTTGGGAAGTTTAGTGACCACCTTCCCTGCGAGTAAAGTGATTAAGTCGAGGGGAGAGGACAGAGATATTGTCCGTCGGGAATTTGGAGTGCAGTCAGTACAAAGTGATGAAGGCTGGCCCATTCACACTGATGATAGCCTTTGGTATAGGGGATGGGTTGTGGTTCCCTAGTTGATAGATCTGAGAGAGGAGATTCTCAAGGAGTTCCATTGCTCCCGTTTTATAGTGCATCCAGGTGGCACGAAGATGTACCGAGATCTTCGTCGTCAATATTATTGAAGTGGGATAAAAAAGCATGTGGCAGACTTTGTTCGACGATGTCTCACGTGTCATCAGGTAAAGGCTGAGAATCAGAGGCCAGCAGGGTTACTCCAGTCTCTGAAAGTAGCCGAGTGGAAGTGGAAACATATCATGATGGATTTGTGACTCTGCTTGCCATGGATCGGAAGCATGATGAGGTGTGGGTGAGAGTGGATCGGCTCACCAAGTAGGCACATTTTCTGGATGTGTGGATTACCTTCACATTGGAGGAATTCTACAGGTTATACATACGAAAGATCATCCGGTTACATGGAGTGTCAGTCTCTATCATTAGGCCAAGGGATCCGGGTTTTATGGCTCGCTTTGGAAGATTTTCGGAGAGACATGGGAACACGGTTGATGATGAGCCTTGCGCTTTCATCCTGAGCAGACGGTCGAGTGAGAGAGGACCATCGAGGTTTGGGAGGACATCTGCGTGCATGCGTCTATATCTCAAAGATTGGCTAGAGCATTTACCCTTGGTAGAGTTTACCTATAACAACAGTTATCAGGCGAGCATACAGATGGCACCCTATGAGGCTTTATATGGGAGGCCATGTCGATCTCCGATTTGTTGGACGGAGATGGGAGAGAGATCCACCACGGGTCCGGATTTTATTAAAGACACCTCTGAGAAGGTGGATTTGATATGGAAACATCTTCTCACGGCTCAGAGCCGGTAGAAGAGTTACACCGATAGATGGTGACGACCTCTAGAGTTTAAGGCAGGTAATCATGTCTTCTTGAAAGTGATGCTGAGAGGTGATTAGATTCAGCAGCGGGAGCTATCGTCGAGGTATATCGGGCTCTTCAAGATATTCAAGATGGTGGGTACAGTTGCACATCGGTTGGCTTGCAGCCCGAGTTTGCTCGGGTGTCCATGAGGTATTCCATGTCTGCATGCTCGAGAAAATACACTCGGATCCAACATGTAGTGGATTGGGCCAGACTTATTATTGATACATATGGGACCTTCGAAGAGGGACCCGGTCATCATTATCATGGATAGCGGGATCGGGTTTGCGAAACAAAGGTGTGGGGCCTGTGATGTGTTATGAGTAGCATCGAGTGGAATAGGCAACATGGGAACGTGAGGACATGACGCGTGCCACTTATCCTTTCTTATTTAAGGATGAAGGTACGTTGTTTAGTCATTTGGTACTTAAATGAATTTTGTTGCATATGCATGAATTGTAGGGGTATGTGTATAAAATCTAGGATGAAATTTTCTTAAGGATGGGAGGGCGCGTGGAGAATACAAACGATAGAATTTTCTAAAAAGTGCAAGCATTGCCATTGTAGTACAGGTTGTAAACCTGAAATTTTGCGATCTCGAATTACAAAATGGACTTCACCATTGGAATCGTCTCGCAAAATCTAGCTACTTTGTTCGAGATTTCGTTTAGTTCCGAGATGGTTGGAATTTCACATATTTCGAGGCCTGAGGTATGGATATTTTGTAGTGGGTGCCACATGGCATGACCATGTGGATGCCATGGCAAGCTTAGGAGGGGCACATGGCATGAGAGCCATCTTGGTGTACACCTAGTGCATATGTCCATGTGACACATGGCACATGGTAAATGGAATCATATGAAGACACATGTCATGTGAGAGGAATGAAGTGGGGAAATTTTCCTCTTGGATCAAACCAAGAAACAATTTGGTATAGGAGAAAAGGAAAAGAAATAGAAAAGAAAGAAAAGGAAAAGAAAGAGAAAAGGAGAAAAAGAAAAGAAATGAAGAAAGAAAAGAAAGGGGAGGAAAACAAAAGAGAGAAGAGAGAAAAAAAAAAAAGTCGTGCGTGGGAAAGGGAAAAAATGAGAGAAGGGAGATAGGAGAGTTGGCCATGCACTCTCTGATTTCCGGTGTTCCAACCGTCGAAAGTCGATAGGCTGAGAATTAAAGTTGGCCTACTCGATGAGAGCTATGAGTAGGTGCCAAAAACACAAAGAGGTAGGTAAATGGTCGTGTGGTTCAGCCCTAACCATGATGAGTTTGGTTTTATTGGGATTGTTTTCGGACCAGTTTAGGGCCCGAGTTTGATGGTGGGTATCAGAGCTATTTTAGCTCTCAGGAGGGTTGGAAATGCATGCTGGATTTTGTTGTGAAGACTATTTTGGGATAGTTTCGGGACGGTTGAGGACTACTTCATGGGTGAATTTATAGCTATAAATGGCCGATCTTGAAGAGTTGTAAAAAACATAAAATAAAACAAAGCTGAAATTTATGGTCGGGGAAAGGCTAGTTTGTATGGACTATTTTTTATTAGTATTATTTAAGATTTAATAACATGCTGAATGTGTTGTAAATATGTTGATATATTGGTGTTATATATATATTAGCATGAATGGATGTAAATTATATACTTTCGATATAATTGTCCATGGTACTTGGCATAAAGTACGGGTTATAAATTGTTCCATGTAGTGTTCATTATACATGTAACATGAGATAACATGTAGTGACATTTTCCATTGCATATGCATGGGAAACATCGCATTTCATGGGTGTGAGTGCATGGTTGGTAAATCAACACCGCGTTTGGTGTTTGATTGGAGTGGAGAAGCAGTAAATGGGACAACGTCTAGCAAGGAGAATTCGCACGATTTGCATGAAATGGAAAATATGTGAATTGTTATCAGCGGGATAGATCCTCGGGTGAAAGACTGTAATTATGGTCAAACATAGTCCCCAGGTGAAAGGCAGTAAAATTAATGCAGGTTTACTTGGTGACGGTGCCACACCAAAATCCGCTACCAGTAAGGCGCATAGTTTTGAATATAAAATTATCATTGTGATGTATCATCCAAAAAGCTTTTGGTTTATAAACAAATGAAATTGGTTTTGAAAATGATCATTGGATGTCATCGGAATGTGATTTCTAACCCTTGGCATAAGCATGTGAAGTCGGTGAGGACTCTGGACATGGGGCATGATGAGTCTCATCTTGTTTCATGGCATATAGATTCCATGTAGAATTTGCACTGTTCTTTATTGGAATGTTGATGTGTGTATTATTATTATCTGAACATGGCATTACATGTGCACTTAGGTAGAGGTAGCCCTTGTAGGGGTTAATCATACTAGGCATTGCTCGCCCGTCGTGGGACCCCCTTCAAAGTGTAGGTTATGTACGGGCGGGTGACCCTCATCCGAGACCCGCGGAGGTGTGAAAAAACCCAGGATGTGGCTGAAACCACACACAACAAAAGCCGTTTTACATATAATATTTTGTATATAAAGAGAGTTTGTAGCTTTCAGACTCTCTTATAATTGTTTTGATAAATTTGTACATTTTTCTAAAATATATATGCATGAATGGATCCCGGTGAATGAGACTGGGATCTAAGTGAGTATCGGATATCACGATACCCACGGGTATTCAGCATTTATGGGTTGCTCCAACCCAGGACCCTTGTGTTTTGGGGCGTCACACGTACGGAAAATTCATCTCAAAATGTGAAATTTGTTTGTTCATCATACCTCTCAATTGCCTCTATGAAGAGTTCAATTTCTTTAATGGTGCCATACATCATAATGTCATCTATCAACATTATTAGAACAAGTAGTTTGGTTTGTATTCTTCTAGCATATGAGTATTGGGGCTTGAAACATGCCGTGATGATCCAAAGGTAGGTTTCGACCACTCTATCCCGGACAAAAGGTAACTTCAAGGAGAAATCTATATCCTTCCACTACCTAAGAAATACACTAATTCATATAAATTATCCGGTAAGTAGAAGTTCGAATATTAGATTTGAAAGCCCGGCTGAAATGATTTGAGCAGCTCTTTCTTATACGATGGCGCAATAGGTTGAAATCTAGCAGCAGAAGTTTCAATAAAGCTCTACTATGTGAGCTTCATTTTGATGAATAGATATGTGGGCCTTATCTACAGTTACACGATGGGCCGGTATAGGGATTTGGTTACTTATCTTCTGAGAGGGTATTCTAAATGTTCTACGAGACTTGAGGTGAGTGGTGGTGGGAAGCAAGTGCTTCATCTAGAATATCCTTTCCTTTGAACCCTAAGATGTTTGGCCTCGCACAAACCTAGCATACCTTCCACATCAGTGATTATACATTCCTTGAATCTACCATTTTCATCTTTGAACCCATTGAATATATCTACAAATGAAAATATTAAAGACAAAAACACGTAGAATAGGCAAAATGAAAAAGAATAAAAGACAAATGAATTACATAGAAAACCATAAGTAGGGAAAAAAAAAAAAACATAAGGATGAAGAGAAATTGATACAACATCAAAGTATTGTGATTATTAACTTATAAAAAAGCGTAAGCCACAGAATATAGACATAATTCCAGGTCACCTATTAGAAGTCCCACATTGGTTGGACACGGTCCAATTGAAGTGAATATATATGCGGGAACCTTCCTCTTCTACTCATGGCCTTTTAGTGGGAGATGAAATGGATTCTAAAATGTTAACATGATATTAAGTGGCCAAGTGTACAGATCATAGTGGAGGCTCTACACTTATCATCCTTTGAAAGGACTAGAAAAGAAAAAGAAAACCCAGCCTCCGTGTGAGAAGTGTTGGAAGTCCATCCAGCTGGACACGGTCCAATCGAAGTGAATATATATGGAGGAACCTTTCTCCTGTTGTAAGTCCTTTTAGTGGGAGGTGAAAAGGGTTCTAAAAATATTAACATCACCCAACTATAATGGAAAATTTTGAGATATAAGATAGTATATAGGTGAAGATTCCTACTGATATTATTCCATGACCCTTACCACATGAAAATGTGAATCCGTGCTGTCTTAGAAGACGAAATCGGAGAGAGACATCGTAGAGATCGTTATATTTGTCGTCAATGTGATGGTGATTATCATAGATGTGCTTCAATGCTGCTTCAATTTCTTTTTCAAAATGGTATGCCGTCCCAAGTCTTTGAACTGCATCAATGAAGTTCAGTTGCTGTGACGGCTTACCAGCAACTACTCTAGCTCTCTCCCAACTACCTGTTTCAAATCCTCAATAGACATGCAGATCATCTGTTCCATTACATTACTTTGCACACATTACTGGTAAACAAATTCAAAGAAAAACATCAGATAGTCGAAATGTTCTTATGTAAATTTACATATTTGTTACCTCATCATCAGTCAAATGATCATTGAAACATTGTGATACCAGGACGAAAGTTTGCCATCGGCCGATTTACCTCCGGTTTATAACGTGGGGGTAAGGGATAAGAACACATGTTGCCAAGGATGGATATTAAGATAACCTGGCTCAGTGTTTTAAAGTCCTAAATTCAGCAGCAGTCATGAGCATGATTTATACAATCTTTGTCATGAAGTGCTATTGATGAATTGTTGCAGCAGGTGAACGTTATTTTTGTATTTTTCTATATCAATTACCGTGATAATTGAATTTTGGCGCTGCATGCTTTGGCAGTTCATTGTAAACTGCGCTGGTAATAGAACATTGATAATTATGGATATTGCCCCATATGGGGGTGGGGTCAGAAGGCATTTGGACTCTTGCAGAGTGTATTAGAAAAGAAAAAACACTAAATTATAAAAATAATACACTGTTTGTTTCAAAATTTATTCCTCTTTTCCCCAACCTTTTCCTTTTAAGATACTAAGAAATGGTCACGGTAAGTCATAGCTTCCTCTAAATTAAATAAATTAATTTAGTATATAAAATATATACAAAAATATTATCTTCATTAAAAGTGGAGTAAATCTATTATGATATAAATTATTACACAAAAGAAAGTATCTTATTTTGACATATTTTTACGTATTTCTGTATAATATAGAAAACTATAAGAGCCAAGAGTAGGGGACCTATGCTTTTCAAGATGAACTGAGGTGTTAATTTGCAGGAAATCTTTACTCTGTTCAACTGATAATAACTAGGCCTGAGAATGCAAAAGCTCTGGGTCCCCAGTTCATACATATATATAAAAGATTTTGTAGATGTAAGAAACGATATTATATCACATAAAAAAGCAATAAAAAGTATTATGCAAAGATTCGACGTAAAAAATATTAATTTGATAAAATGAGTACCTAGTATACCTGATGTTAGTTGATTACAATAATAAGGCAATGAGTGCTTATACATAATTATAACATTAGCATAAAATCAAATGAATTCTATGATGATAATGAAAGTAAACGTAGACAATAACAATTTCTAAACTATACATTCTTAGCAGTTTTAAAAGACCGAATATAAATACAGTGGCAGACCCAAAGATAAGTTTAGGAAAGGTAAAAACACTAGGTTTTCTAAAAGCACTAAGGAGGAAAAATGCTAAGAAAAATAATTTTTCTTATATTTAATTGTCTAATATAAAAAATTTAAAGTGTCAATGGTATCACTCAGTGGTTGAGAGGTTGAGAAGGAGACATAAGGAAGGACCATAAAATATTTAGTTATAATTCCAAGTGAATAAATGTTAAAAAAAAAAAAGGTTACGTTTCTCAAAAAAAATATTAAGAGGAAAGAAAAAAGCGCCCAAGAAAAATAGATTTTCTTATATTTAGTTTGTCTTAAAGATTTTTTCTAAAGAAGATCATATATAAATAAAATTTTATAGAATCTCTTGTGGATGTACTTGTGTGCTCTTCATCACCTTTTCCTTGAATTCAAATTGAGCATTGCTTTTTCCTCCTTGGAGATGGCAAAGAAGAAATGAAGAATATACGGACAAATAGTAGGAAAATCTTTTGAAAAAAGTCTCACCTCGGAGCGCTCATGATGAAATTAGGAGGACTAAAGAAGGCTATAATCCCATTAGTGATGAAATTAACTTGGCAGATGTGTTTAGTTGTTCACATATTAAATATTATTCGAGGAGAATGGCTTGAGTCCTAACGAGAGAGGAATATGATTTTGGACTAATATACATTGTTTAAAAAAAAATAGAGTGAAAATCAAATAATGTCCAAACTTGTCGTCCTAGTCACATCGGCATACACATTAGCAATGCTATAGTGCTAAGCTGCGACGTTATAATTTTTTTAAAAATGCTGCGACATTAAACTTTAAAAATTACAATCCTGCATAGCATGTCGCGATATTATTTTGATTGTGACCTTCATACCCTCAATCTTTAGTCTTCAAGGTCGGTTGTGACACTGCCCTCTTAATGTATAGCTAGTGACATTTGGAATGAATGTGTAACACTAATACTCTTGTCGCGACACAATGTGTTCTTGGTTGGTCTTTAGGGTGTCCGTGATATTGTTAGAGCATTCACCTTTCCCGAGACTTTCCTTTTGGATGAATGTCACGACAAGTTTGTGAGTGTCGCGACATTCATGCTGGTTGGTCTTCACGTTTGTGTAGCGACATAAGTTTCAATGTCGCGACATAAGTTGCGGCCTTGTAAATTTTTTTAAGTCAATGCCTCAGTCATTGACCTCAGCATTGAACTTTAAAAAAATTACAATGCCGCAGATACTGACTGCGGCATTATTGTTTTAAAAACTAGGGATTCTTCTTCTTCTCCCCCCATTTGTTGTTTCTTCCTTTCTCCTCTCAGCTCCTCTCAGTGATTGGTTTTGACCTTAATACTGCGCATTCCTCTTCCATAACCGTAACCTACTTGAGTTACTAGTTTTAGGCATTCTTTTGAACTCTTGTGTGTGTTCACTGCACTATCTGATTTGCAACTTTTTATATATAGTAAGTATAACGAGATAGTGAAGAAAAGAAGACTAGAAAGACTTGAGTCTTTGTATATTATAAACTATAAATTACAAGTACAAGGAGGCCTTATATAGGCTAGGCTATACATTAGGAAAATACAAGTGACAATCCTAGGAAAATAAAAAATAAATCTAACAATATAATAATCCTAACATCCCCCTCAAACTCCTTGGTGGTTTAAGAGGAAACCATTATGAGTTTGGAAAACTAAAAAACTCGAAAAGTTCACGGAAAGAGTGGTTTGGTGAAGGAAATCAAGTAAGCGATACAAAGGAAATGGCGAAGTGTGAGTGTACCCTGAAGTAGATGATGACGAATGAAGTGACAATCAATCTCAATATATTTAGTACGTTCATGGAAGACATCATTATGAGCAATTTGAATAGCACTTCGATTATCAAAGTGAAGTTTAGTTGCAGTGGAACAGTCAACACCAAGATCCTGTAGTAACCAACGTAACCAAATAAGATTCGGGTTTGTAGTAAGAGCACACTTGAGTGCTCTATATTTTGCTTGATTAACTAGAGCGAGCAACGACTATTTGTTTTCTTGCTTCTCTAAGAGATAAGAGAATCACCGAAGAAAACAATATCCACCGTAGTGATCCCAAGTGATCGGTGGGATCACTTGCCCAATCTGCATCTGAATATTCCTGAAGAGTTAATGAAGAATGGGAAGAAAAATGAAGACCATCAAATATAGTGCCTTTTAGATATCGAAGAATCCTAAGAACACCAGCATAATGAGGAGATCTAGGGGCAACCATAAAGCTGAAGCCAACATAGGCGCATAGGAAATATCAAGGCGATACTTGGTGAGATAGATTAAACTAAAGCAAAGGCATGCATGAGTAGCATCGAGATAGTGATTCGCCATCATGAGAATTAAGGCAACAATTATACTCAATAGGTGTGTCGACTATCTTACTATCAATTGATGCGGCTCGAAGTCAGATCAGTATACTTACTTTGAGTAAGATAATAAACATCTACTACTTGAAGAAGAAACTTCTAGACCCGAAAGTCATTAAAGAGAAGTGAGATCTTTCATTTCAATTGTGACGAAAGTGCTTTAGATCCTGAATACCGCATATCATCCTATAATAATCATATCATCGACATACAAGAGGAGAATAGTAATACCATAATCTAAGCCATCTATAGAGAAAGAGCTGTATCAAAGAATTGCTTAAAAAAACCATGCTGAGATAGTAGAACTGAACTTTACAAACCATGCTCGAGGAGCTTGTTTAAGACCATAAAGTCACCGCCGTAGTCGAAATATTCTGTGAGGGAACCTCGGAGGGTGAGAGTAACCAGGAGGAAGCTTCATATAGACTTCCTCTGAGAGTTCACCATTAAGAAAAGCATTTTTGACATCCATCTGAAAGAGTGTCCATTTACGAGCCGCATAAATGGAAATAAGAGTCCTAACGGAAGAAAGTCGATCCACAGGAGCAAAAGTCTCCTCATAATCAATCTCATACTCACAGTAATACTTGGCAACAAAGAACCGAGCCTTGTATCGCAACATTGCCATCCAGATCAAGTCTTGATCTTATAAACCCATTTATAATCGATAGCAAATTTTCCGGATAGAGTCAGCTGGATCCGTGTTCTAGTCTTATCTGATTACATGCGACTCTTCTTTTCATAACTTGTTGCCATAAGAAGAGTTAGAGGAAGCCTCATGAAAAGTCGGAGGTTCCTAGAGAGAGGCAAGAGCAAAAAAGCAATGAAAGTCGCCAGGTGAAAAGGAAGAGAAGTTACCCAGTAGAACGTTGAAGTGCATGAGAGTTAGAAGGACCCGATAGGATCTTGGGCGAGATCCCGGTGGGCACGTCGATGATGTCGGTGCGAAAGCTCATCAGATGCATGAAAGACATCAATAATAGAAGGGAAGGGGGGGGGAACTCAAACGGAGGTGGGAGACTCAGCAGGAAAAGGTCGGGAGGATCGATAGAGGAAATAGGTGAAACATGAACATGAGGTAGTTGGTAAAACTTTTTGTGTTCCCAAAAGACCACATGCTGAGAAACACAAAGACGTTTGCTAAGGCAATCATAACACCTATAACCTTTTTACCAATTCCATACCCAAGAAAACAACACAAATGAGATCGAGACTGAAGTTTGTTTCTTTCATGATCCTGAAGAAGAAGCAAAATAAGAATTACATCAAAGACTCTAAGTAAGTCCTTAAGAGGGAAGAACTACTTAATGTGCTGAGAACATAAGGAGTTTGATTCGAACAATGGAGAAAAGACCTGTATTAGTGAGCATAAACATATCAGAAGCAACTTCATTTGAGAAAAGTTGAAGAAGCTGATAATGAAAGTATACAAGCAATATGAGAATATAGCGAGTTTCTTTCAGCCACCATTTGCTAAAGTGCTGCCGCAAATATGAATGAGAGCAGTACCAAATTGATGTTGAATAGAGTAAATTCATGGGCTTTATATTCTTGGGCATTATCAGATCTAAAAACTTTGATAGGTTTAGAAAAGCGGCTGTTTCATCATTTGGAAGTAAAATCTGTTATATCAAATAAAGTTCACCATGATTTTGAAAGATAAATCCAAGTATACTCAGGAAAAATCATCCCACTAAAATATCAAAATGCCGTAGCCCTGGAGTAGAAATGGGAGGGGCCCCATTACTGTCAAGAATGAATAAGATCAAAGGAAGAAAAGAGCAATCATGCTGTTATTAAATGGTAAGCAGGTTTGTTTGCCAATTAATCGAATATCTGATCAAAACTCTTGTGAAAGCAAGACCTAACAAACCCCTAGAAACTAGTTGTTTAACCACAGATAGATGCATGACGAACGAGAATCACATAAACAGGAAGAAATTATCTATCCTGAGACAGCAGAAGTAGAGATGAGAGGACGGTAAATAAAAGAAAAGATGAGCTCAGACAACCTTAGAATTGCTACGTGCGGTCCCAACATTGTCTATCTGAGAATCTGCCTGTTACGCCTAAGTAGGGGAAAAGGTTGAAAAAATCAAGTTCGAGTGAGTTGCCCAACAAAAGAATATTATGAGTGGGTTTAGGAATCCTTTGACCAAACATTGGGGGGAAAGCAGACAAGGCTAATTGTAAAGACCATTCTAGATAGAAGTGCTTCACACTAAGGAAGACCATTGAATTCATATGATAGGGAGAGAAGTAGAAGTGTGTGAAGGTACAACATCGGGAAGAAATCATATATGATTAAATGATCAAGAAATATACTTTTGGAAGAATACCTGATATACGTAGAAGAAAGGAGTAGTGTTGGATGTGGAAGATGAAGATAGACCTGATTAACCATATCCTTTAGATCTGCTATAGAGAGAGATGAGGCAGGACTAGACTTGGAATAGGTCTGATGATGTAGTGAATTTGGGTCAAAGTCGGTGTTCTAAAGAATCTGTTGGCGAGTGTAACAAGTTTCAACATAATGACCTTTGTTCTTGAGAGCTGCGGATAGGGCTGCTATTGTTTATGTCATCGACATTATTCCTTGCCTTAGAAACATGGTGATGCGAGGCGACAAGGAAAACTAGGAGTATGATGCGGAGCAGTATTTGGAGTATAGAACCATGGTCCTAGATGAAGCTACCAGGTTCAATCTCAAGATGGATTCATTATCCAACTAACTATGAATAGCTTGTGGAACTATTAAAGTGAAGGATTCGATGGAGAATATGACTATTCATTCAGGTCATCAAGCCAGGGTAAAAATTTAAGCGATCGTCTGTTCACGATGAACATAAACCAATTGGTGTCGGCATAATTAGAAGGCTGCGTTGAATTTAATTATTGATCCCAAATAGATTTCCAGCCGGCGGTGATATCTGATGATCCGCTCACGGTTTCTGACAAATCGATAAAGTTCGTGTGAGCTAGAAGTTCGCGGCACCACTTTCTGCGATCCCGACATACCCGAGTAACAAGTGAATTTGAACTTCTTTGGCAATATCAATGTTGCCAAACTCATCAACAATGAATTAGAATAGATGTATTCACGAGAAACCAAGTGATGATCTAATGATTAGCACTTCCCAATCCTCAATCAAATGGCATAAGGCAGAGAATGTTTCTTTGTCCGCATTACGGAATAGAATGGTCACGGAGACATAAAGCCACAACTTGCGGCCTTTGAGATAACTACGCATGGCTTGAGACCACTAAGCAAAATTATCTTCAATAACAATAACATGAATTGGACGAGAAATCTCATACTAGCATATCGAAATTCAGATTGAAAACTATAGCAAAAATGGAATCGGGCGAAAATGATCAGTGCCACAGTCAAATTTAGGTCAACGGTCGATGGGATGGCGTGGCAAAGTCAGCGGTGTGGTCGCGATCCCGGTGGGCCTTGGCGCAGTCGCCGGGTCGGATTGGGGGCTAACATGGTGTTGGCGTAAATTACATGATCTGTGAAGTGCAGAGACTTGAGCGGATCGTGATAGCGTAATGGCACCACGGAACTGCTTGCACTAGCTAGCGATCGTCTCGACAAGTTCTACCTCCGGTGGCTGTAGCTTCAATTTTATTAACACCAAGGAGGAAGCAGGATCAAGCGCGGACTTGTGGAAAAAAACTCCGGAATTGTACTATAGGCTTGAGTGGTGTTCATTTGGAAAAGAAGCTATATAGTGGGTTTTGTAATGCACAGACCATGAGACGTGGAAAAAAAATCAAAGACTACTGCTCTACGATAAGAAGAAGACAAAGTCTTTGTATATTATAAACTATAAATTACAAGTACAAGGAGACCTTTATATAGAAATTTATACAACCTAGGAGGAAAATGAATTTACAATCCACAGGAAATCTGAAAATAAAATCTAACAATATAATAATCTAACGGATAGATATCCAGAAACCATCTGAATCTAGGGAAATTATAGTATATAATTATTAATGTTCACAAAGTGTGCTGATTATTGAATAATTAAGGTGATGTGCATGTTGGATTCACACATTTCTTATCATTATCTATTTCTATTACTATATATATAAAATACTTGATCTGAAAATTTTCTTTGAACTTTTGCCCTAATATGCCAGCTCTTATCCATTTTATTCTGAGTATTACATGTCAATAAAGCGCTTGGTGAATCATCTTTATAAATAATTGTCTTAGAAGAACAGCGTTAGAGAGAGTGAGATATAAGAAGAAGGCATGTGAGCTTTTAAGCCACTTGATACGTTCCCTCGAAACTGACAATAGATTAGACTGAATCTTACGATTCAACAAATCTTACTACTGTGTAAAGGAATTTGTTCGTTGTGTGTTTTTTTTGTTATGTATCTTTCTCTATTATGAAGTAGAAGCTTTGAATCTTGACAATATCAATTCAAGAATAAAAGATAAAAATATCGACATATAAGTGCATGAAGGTTTAATGTGGTTCTTTATTAAGTAATACGATGAGAGAGAATCTTTCCATTTGAAAATGTTGCCGTATCATAAGTAACAAGCAGAAATTTGAGTTTTAATTTTATTTCAATAGATAAATAAATTTTATTTAATATTAAATTTATGTTTTTTATCCGTAGATTTTTAGTAGAATTAATTAAAAATATGGTAATATTTTCATTGAGTGAAAATTATAAGTTTAAATAATGTATAATCATACAAAAAAATAGAAATTAAACAACGTAGTTTAAGTTATTATAAAAAGGACATGACTGCATGATAAGTTTATCTGTAATAAGGTTATGAGAAATTCAAATATTTTTATCTTCATTAAAGATTTACATAATCAAATAAAATTGAAATAAAAAGAATAAATAAATAGTATAAATCATTGCAAAAGATAAGATAAGTAAAATAATAATAACATATGACCTTTGGGAATATATTTAAGATTATTTTTAATTAAAAAAAGATAAGTTTGTGTTTTGGTAAGTAAAATCAAAATTCAAAGAAAAAAAAGAATAAAATAAATTAATAATAAAAGGTTAGCATAAATAGGATGTGACGTGACCATTAAACTTTCAAAGTGAAATGAAGAAACAAAAATAAAAAGTGAAAGGAGGGAGAGGGGCGCCTCCCGAGGAGGGAAAGAAAATGGAGTATTCAGTTCTTCCCATTTTGGATTATTTCGGTTTATTAAACTTGATCTCCGTATCCACGTGAAAGTGAGAAGATCATTCTATTAGACATGGGGAAGGTCGTATGAAGTCGGATTTTATTTCCAACGGTTAGATTTTGCATATCTAAGATCAGGGTGGTTTAACCCCTAACTTTTATTATTAGTTTTATTTTAAATTTATAATAAATCATAAATCTTGTTGGGAGTATTTAAATATATGCTTTGTACATTAATTGTTGGATGACTTTTTGAGTTGTTTGGATACTTATGGATTATTTATATGGTTGTTGGTGAATTGGTGTTTGGGTATTAAATGACCAACTCTCTCTAAGCAGCATGAGATTTGGGTTTAATATGAATATCATGTATTCAATATTAGGTTTGTTACAGTTCAGAGGAATATGCTGTTTGATATTTTATTATGTGCCCCAGGATGAAGTAATATTGTTGAAATGTTTCTTTAGTGTTGGGAATTTATTTAATTGAGTAGAAATGATAATATAGTTCTCTAGAATTTTAGACATGGAATATGAAAAAAAAAAAAAAAAAGCTATTAAGTGGGTTGAGATGTTTAAAAAATAATCCACTTCTTTGTTGTTGGGAACTCATTTATTTGATTTGAATTCATAATGTGGATCATTTAGAGATTTTTGATATATATATATATATATATATATATATATATATACTCTATATATATATATATATATATACTGCTTTTTATATCTCTACATACATTATATATATATATATATATATTGTCAATGTTTCAAATCAAGTAATAAATAAATTATGAAGTGATGTCTTATAGTATAAGAAAAATCTACAGGAAGCATTGGAATTCTGTTTATTGAGTAGATAGCAATGTTAATATTTAAGAATTTTAAATATATGTAAAATATGAAAAATGGTAAATTTGTATGGCAAATTGTTTTAGATGTCTTGAAGCACTTAGGAATGAAATTCTTTTGAGAAGCTTGAAATATAAAAGTTAAAATAAATAAATAAATAAAATAAAACTAGGGACACTATCTAATTGCAAGGATTATTGAAAGTATCTAGACCTTGGTAGATTTGATGAGAATGTATGATGATATTTCTTGGTATAGTTTGTGATGTACAAAATTGTAAACTTTAGTATAAATATTTGGAGATGTGAAAAGAACAAAAAATACTAAATAAAATGATTGTGTAGTGTGTTGAAGGATTTGATTAGTTTGTAATAAATAAATTTTATATGAAGGATGAATCATAGTATGTCTTTTATTTATATGATATTTGGAAAGACACAATTGGAGAAAACCGTGGTGTAAATTGTTGGAGTTTATTTAATATGTTGTGATGCAATTTTTGTTATTATGAATGAATGAATATTAGTGAAATGAGACATAGTGGGAATGATGTGAGATTTGTATGAAAATGTATTTTTGATGTAATATTTACATGGAGAAAGGATTATTTATGAAATATTTATGATTATTAGGTTGTCAGCGAAGCGTGGATAAATGAGTTTGAGTGGTTATTTGGTAACAACACATGCATATCTTATATTAATGTAGAAGAATGGAAGAATTGACTAAATTCAATATAGTTTGTATATTCATATGTTTATTATATTATCCAAGATTGTGATTTAAATTGGAATATGAATATGAATAAATTGCGTTGTGTTCAATCACATTCATGATTATTTATAAAGAGATGATTATGCGAAATTGATAAATACGAGGAGGGAAAAAGATGAAAGAAAGAAAATAGAAACGAAATGCCCGTGTGGCTGAATTAAAAGGGAGAGAGATCCCTAGGGTGCAAGAAAGACCCAAAAAGCTTACCTGGAGAGAAGACTCAAGTAGAGTGTATTAGAGTATGAAGCATATCATTCGGTGGCTTCAAAAATAACAATGCATTTCATGATTACGCATCATTTCTCATTTTCATACCATTACATTTCATTTGTGTGAATTGTATGTATCATGTTGATGATTTGTTGACTTGTTTAAATTATGTGTATTGTGTGAACTATATACAGTGATGCGAAAGTGTGTAAAATTGTGTGAATTTGGTGAAATGTTGTTTTGATGATGTTGATGCGTGTGTGTGTGTGTGTAAATTTTATGTTATTTTATTTAATTAGATTAACTTTGAACCTTTATTCAATTGTTTATATGACAAGAGATTGTGTGGATTAAATTAATGGTATATAGTATGTTTTATATTATTATTTAATCATTAAATATTGAACTTTAGCTTCTATCTAGCAACCCATTGTGTGTAGATACCCTATTGAGCAATGTGGAAATACTCACCCTTTATTATCTAAAATTTTAGATGCAAAAGATAGTTTGAGGAAAAGCACAAAAAAGGCAAGGACTATACCAAGGTGCCCTAGAAAGCTACAGAAGTTATAATAAGGATTGTCCCTTTTAATTTATTTATTTTATTTTTGACTTGTATCAAGTAGAGTTGTATGTATTTTGAAATCTAAATTTATGTGTCGTTATTTGTAGAATTCGATTTGAAATTCTTTAATATAAGTTCTTGTAGATATTTGTAATAATCAACTTGGTTCATTATGTTGATTAGTAGAGTTTGAATTTTGTAAATGGGTGAAGCAAAAAAAAAAAAAAGTATACAGTCAGCTGAGCTTGGATTAAGAAAACCCTTAAGGTCAAACCGTTGACTTGGGATCACAAGTCGGATTTTGGATTGCTCGGAATTCGAGGCACGACAGTTGGGGTTTTGAGTTTTGCTCATGATTTGATTGGAATTTTAGAGACAGCTTGATTAAACTTTGCAATGTCTTAGCGAGGTTGGATTTTTAGTTTTAATATCATATTTATGATCTATTTGTTTTTCTTGTTATTGTTATTTTTAAACTGGCTTGCATTTGGTTGATGAAGCGGGGAAAAGTATGAAGTAAAGTGAATTTGGAGTTTTAGTGGTTTTGATATCTGTCTCCCATTGATTTGATTTAGACTTGGGGTTTAAGAATGTAAGAATTTGAATTAAAATTTATCATTAGTTTTCAAAGTTAATGTTATGATCAATGGCACTTTCTGAAAATAGAAATAAAGAAAAAAACATCAAATCTACGAGGGCTGAGAGGGAAAAATCACGGGCATATGAAAACATCACTATAAATCTAAGAGAAATTACAAAGTGTCTGGCCAGATTGGGAATAGAAACCTTAATGTGTTGATATACTTGAAAATACCCAGACAAAGGGTCGAACCCCAAAACCCTGCCAGTCCTATTTTTTTTCTCAACTTTTTCTTTTCACAAGTCTTCCAGACCGCAGGATGAAGACATAAGCCCAAAACCAAATTCGGGTCACAAAAAACAACAATCTCCACCTTGACATGAATTTCCATCATAAGCGGAAAACGCCAACGGTAACCCAGATTCAAAACAAGATTAAACTATACTCCCTTTGCAAACCAATAATATAAATGATAATGCATCGTTGCTAAAGATATGGTAAGCCTAGAAATTTCTTCATTCGACGACGAGTAATGACTTGACACATATATTCTTTCGCAAATCTAGGCGCACAAATGACTTCTGTTGAATTCGAGACAGTCGGAATTTCAATGCCCAGATTTGCCATGAACGGACAAATTATTGAGTGACAATTTGCATGAAGGTGTGGTGCCATGTGGCACAAGAGGGGAGGACACTTGGCACCTGGGTGGAAGCCAGCAGCCATGCCACTCATGCATGAGCATGGTAGTAGATGAGTTGGGAGGTATTGAGAACACATGGTCAGAATGGCTATGTGTCAAACCGGTTTGAGGGTGGTGGGTCCTACACCTAACCCAAATGCTTCAGGAAGAGAGAAGAAAAACTGAACAGAATGAGAAGAGAGGGAAGGGTACAGCAGAAAAGAAGGAAGAAGAAAGCGAAGGAAGGAGAAGGAGCAGAAAGAAGTAAGAAAAAATCGAGGAGGTTGCCTACACTCTAAGAGTGTAGGGTTCTTATCCTACCCGGGATACTCTTGTCTAAGGGCCATTCAACATTATGGAGCTTAGCCTCCCCAACATTGTGGCTGGTTAAAAACACTTTAGAACAAACTGTGGAGTTTCACTCACTGGTTCCAGAAAACTCAGCTTTGAGCAGGTTGAACCTACTGAAATGCATGGTGCTGATTTGTGTGCCTACTGTTTTTTAAGAAACTAAAATCCATTTTGTACAGTTTTATTCTTGGTTGATTACGTGCAGTTTTTTTTTTTGTTTCTTCTTGAGCCGAAACCTGAAATTTTTAGTTTGTGCCACGATTTAAATTCTTGTCTTAATAATACGCAGTTTATATAGAAATGATGTTAAAATATGCATGTTTTTTGCGGAAACTGAAAACCAAGCCTAGCTGTCTTATTCTTGGTTGATAACATGCAGCTTTGTATGAAAATGGTAGAAATGCATACTGCTTTTCTGAGCTGAAACATGGAAAAAGGAATTCAGTTTGCATGATTTAAATTCCATAGCTGAATAACATGCAGTTTTGTGAGAATGATATTGATACATGGCAGGCTGTAAATATAAATACCCATGCAGTAGTATCGGGCTTCATCTGCATGGGGACACTTCACGTGATATTGGGTGTGAGGCACAGCATGGCTTTAAACAAAGCTGTTTTTTCTGAAGGTCATTCACCATAATTATCGGAGTCTATCCAATGTAGTACATATCGGAGGCTGTCCACGCATATCGGGGTTTATCCTAATGAAAAAAATATATCAGAGGTAGTCCAATGATTTTATTGAGTCCGACTAATGAACCACGAGAACTAAAACATAAATCTTTGGTTGAAATAGTTTTCATACATGCAAAACATGTGAGGAGTCGAGGAGGACTTGAGGCATGAGCCATGGATGTGGACTTTCATGTAGAAATCTGCATATTCTTACTTGAATGTGTGAAATTGTGAACATGGTGCATTGCATGTGCACTTAGCGGTGGAGAACTCAGAGAGATTTTTTTCTATTGCTGTTGCTCACCCCGTTGTAGGAAAACCATTTTCAGGTACTAGAGGTACTCCGAGCGATGAGGCTCGCCAATGACCTCGCTTAGAAGAAAATAAATGCCTCGTTTTATGATAAATGGGTAGAAAGACCACTGAATGTAATTTTATGAATTTAAGAGTTGTAATTAAACCAGGGCTTCATGATAAATATATTTTGCAAAGTTTTCCAGCTTTTTTAATTTTATTGATAAATAAGTATATTAAAACCAAAAAGGAACAAGGACTTACAGGTTGTGGCGATACGAGGAACCAAAGCCAACCAAAAGAAAGAATAACCAAAGCAAAACAAAGGTACTTCTCAATGCCACACAGGAATAAAATATCTCTACCAAAAAGGGTGGTACTCACATCAAGCACCAAGCGCAGCCTTGGCATGATAGAAAAATGAAAAGGTGATTCGAATTTGAAAAAGCCACGCCTTTCAAACACGACCCTATTCATTCCTTTCCAAATATTCAAAACAAATAAAGAGGAACTCCGCTCCGTTAATTTCAGAGGCACTAACCCACAAATTCACCAACCATCACGCGAAGAATGGCGTCCGCGCCGTCGTGCGAACAAAGCAAAGATTTGTCCCCATGAACACTGCCAGAGCAGTCGAGCTCGGCGAATCCCGCGCAGAAAGAGTCACTGCAACATATTGTTTCGCAGCGGAAACCAGGTGCGACAAAAAAACGCCAGTGCACCTTTTGAATCGGGACGCCACATCTTTTCACAACAAAGCCCCAAAGGGTAAACTCAACAACCTAAGTCCCACCAATGTGTCAAACTTAATATAGGAAGGATTTAGTCAATGCACTGGCAGTACTGTCTTAGGCTCCACTTGATTTAACAATGTCACCACGGTTAAATAATCTCACATGCACGCTGTCTTATTAAAGGTCATCAATATAAGAGTAGATACAAAAAGACCTAATTGCATCGCTTAGTCAGAAAACCAAGAAGTTACTTTAAAAAATCATGAGAGATCATGCTTAATGGTCACGGGTTCCCCATACCATTGCTCAGTATGATCGATTTAAACCATAAAGAAACTCTCTTAAGTAAAACAGTCCCTCCACTAAACCATTACAAACCTCTAGCCGCAAAGATATAGATGTCCCTCCTCAAGCTCCCCATAAAATGCAAGCCACATCCAGAATGTCAAGTCAAAATCATGAAAGCTGGCAAATACCAAGCAAAGCTCAAATTGAGCTTATGTCACCACTGTAGAATAGATCAGAAGTCAACACTGAATACGATCAGAACCTTTAGTAACTAGTCCTCGCCATGTACCTTGCATTCTCAACTCCCGGGTGTGCCTTTTTCTTTCTTGAACACCCATTTGCACCAAATGGATTCTTCCTTAGGTAGCCTCACCATGTCTCATGTCCCATTTTTTATGAAGGGACCACCTCTTCTTACAACAAATCATCCCACTCACTTCAATCACTAACTTACTCCTCTTCATGGCGGATGGCTCCTTCATCTGACCTTAATATTATCTCACACAATCAAGGCATATGCAACCAAATCCAATCTCATCATATTTTTGTAGACAGTCCCCTCCTCTGACTCCGAAATATAATATTGTTACACAGGAATTGTAGCTGTAAGAACACTCCAATTAATCCGAATTAGTAACTAAACCAAATTTAACCCCACTTTTTATCAACTCTCCGCACGATCCCAACACTAGAGTCTTTGTTTGTAAAAAAGGACCAACCATGGAAGTCTCATAAAAATCTCATCTCTACTAATTACCACTTTCAGTTTCGACACCACGATTATAACCTTTCACACCAAATTTATAACCAAGAAATATACACTTCATCGATCAGCCTTAACTTCCCATTATCAACATGGGCATAAAGACATCCAAAAATGTGTTTAAACTCACTTTTTTGTCAACTTCGCACGATCCCAACACTAGAGTCTTAGGAGCCAAGACCTAAACTCATGAAGTCTCATCAAAATCTCATCTCTACTAATTACCAATTTCGTTTCTCGGACACTACATTTATAACCTTTCACACCAAATTTATAAATCAAGAAATATACACTTCATTGATCTTAGGTTCTAACTTCCATTATCAATATGGGTAGCAGTGCAAGACATCCAAAATTTCAAATCAATAAGTAGCGTAACTACTAAACCATACCTCTTGAGGAGTCTTCTTCACTATAGTAACCAGGAGAACTATTAATCAACAACATGCAGTGGACGAATCCTGCCCAAAAAAACTTCGCAACTAAGCACAGAGATACATCTAACCTTCCATCAAAGTCTATTCATATGCTGCTACACCATTATGTTTTATATGAAATAAATTGTGAAGATGTCTAACAATTCCCTCTTTTCTTGCAAAGAGTAAACTCATCAAAACAAAATCCTGTTCATTAAAGTTTTACAAAATTGGTTGAAAATGAATAGTTTCTGGACATCATTGGAAGGTCCCCAATAATTCATATTTTGTGTTAATACTTCCAACCAGGAAGAGCTGAAAGCAGAATTACTGGGAGAGACTTCAACTTCTACCTGAAAGGATTTAAACCGATGGCGCCCTGTTCCTCTGAATCTAGAGGACCTTCAGGATTCTTTCACACTCTTCCATGCGGTTGAAACAGTTGGCAAGGTACTCGGGCTTTGTTGGGCAGCCACCCGAAAAACAGAGAAGATGTGGGAGAAAGTGGCTATTGAGAAGTAAGTACTATTGAATTTTTTACCTGTGCTGTAGATGGAAGATTTTTCATCTGGGAATCCACTTCTGAAAGAGCTGACTTGAAAATGCAATATCCAATTCGGTCCCCTGTTTTTCGCCTTGAGAACTTTCAGTAAGTGAGCAATGTCTCTCATCTGCCTCTATTTAATTACATTAAATAGACAAGGTAAAACTAGTTTATAAAAATTAAAGGGAATAATGAGTTTTGGACATACGTAGTTTTTTTTTTTTTTAAATTGCTAAAATAGTTTAAAAATAATATCCAAATTAATACATGAATTCATAGTAATTGCGTATATTAGTGTTCACGCATTAGTATTATTTTTAATTTTTTAAATTATTTTAATAAATTTAAAAAAAAAAACTAAATACATCCAGTTAAGGAATAATTGAGGTATGTCATGACCTACGGAGCGGCAGATCCATCATTTGCCTTCACTGACTTTTTAAAATTTTAATGGGGAATTATAAGTAAAAATATTTAAATATTTTTTTTTTATTATATTCACCTGCACTGGAATAAAAATTGGAAACTTGCCCCTGCCCCCTATTTTTTCGGTCTGTCACACCGGGTATTCAAGCTTTACATAAGGCTAAGGGAAATTGAGTACTTGTGGTCATTCCGATAATTCCAAAAACCTTTATTTTCTTCCAATTTCTGTTGAGCTATGGCCTCCAGTATCAGCACCTACATGATACCCTCTTCATCTTCTTCTTCTTCCACTTTTGATTCTCATTCTCGATGGAGTGGGATGTGTTTTAGAGTTTTCGAGGCAAAGATACTTGCAGAAGCTTCACGGATCATCTCTATTGGGCTTTGAATCGTAGCAATATCAAAACCTTTAGAGACAATGAAGGCCTTCGAAAGGGGGAAGAGATCGCACTGTATTTTACAAGTTAATGGAAGAACCAAGGATTGCCGTTATTGTGTTCAAAACTATGCTCATTCCAAAATGCCAGCAAATGGTGCTTGGAAGAGCTGGTCAAGTTCATCAACTGCAAAGAGGAAAGGGAGCAAAAGGTTATCCCAATTTTCTATCATGTGGATCCGTCTGAAGTGCGAAACCAAAGGGAGATTTATAAAATAGCATTTTCCCGTCACAAGAAAAATGCAGATGAGGAGAAAAGGGGAAAGATAAGAAGATGGAAGACTGCCAAAGAGGGAAGCAGGCAAACTTGGCTGATATGATGTGAAGGTCGACAGGTAATTGTAATTTCTTTCACCTTCTCATTCAAAGTACTAGCCTTTTCTCCTTTAAAATTAATGTTTTCAAATGTTTTTACTTAAGTCTAATGCTAGGGTGTTGCTGAGGAATATCAAATGTATGAAAAGTTTCTCAAGGATTGTGCTTTTATCTTTTAGAAATATATGGAGACATCGACAAGTTATTTGAAACTTAAGTAATAGTAGACGACTAAATTAATTTTTGAGATAATAAATAGGAACAGACTAAAGGGGATTCTTTCTCCAAAATAAATGGTGAGACAAAGTCATGTGTGTAAGTATAGAAGATTAATGTGGTAACTGACCATCTAATCAGCATGAAAATTATTAGGTCCAAAAATAGACGAATGCAGATAAGTAGTTATTTGAATGATGAAATCCTCTTTATTTAAAAATAGGTGATACTAATATTATAGACATGTCAAGTTTATTTTGAAGTCGGTGAGATTGAGTCTCAGCTGTTTAACATCGATATGAATTAAGTTTTCTTTCCACTTCGCTATCACACCACCTCATATTTTTCATTTTCTTCTCACAATTCTATATGTACGCACTTCTAAAAAAATAATGAAAATTATACTTTATGTAGTTCAATAAGTGTGGTTTGTTTCTAATTTAATTAAGTTCTTATTACCTCGTATTGCTATAGTTGAAAATTTAGGCATCATTAAATTTTCTCCATATTATATAGTTCCTTATTACCTCTAACAGTTATAGTTGAAAATTTAGGCATCATTAAATTCTTCTCCATATGATCTATCGCCTTTGTAACTAATGCTACGTAAAATGTATGTTCCGGTTATGTTTTGCAATTGCGCCTATGAATCGTAGATTATTCAAGATATTATTATGAAATCTGTGGAACCATACCTATGGTTTTAGATGTTGATGAGAAAATTGTTGGAATGGATCTCGTTTAGAAAAACCAGCGACTGCGTTAGAGATTCAGTCAATGGTGTTCGGGATGGTTGGGGCTTGTGGGCCAGGGTGGAATTGGCAAGACTACCATCATCACTCAGCTTTATAACAAAATTTCCAATCAATTCAAGTACTAGTTTCCTCACAAATGAGAAGAATCCACCAAAGATTCTCGTCTACTTAAGTTTCAACAACAACTTCTTTGATGATACTCTAGGGGTAAAGACAACCACTTTGAAGAAAAAATTCACGAAGGTGTCAAAGAAATAAAGGACAAGCTTTCCCCTCCAAAAAGGTTCTTGTTTTTGTTGGATATATTGATGGATTCGAGACGGTTAGAGCACTTAGTTGGAAAGCATTCTTTGGTTTGGTCGCTGGAAGTAGAATCATCATAACAAGAAGAAAAAGATTTTGCTAAAGGCACATGAAGTGGATTATATTTATGAGGCTAATAAATTAAATGTGAAGTCAAAGCCTTCAACTTTTCTGTTCTATGCCTCTAGACAATGTCTTCCGAAAGGTTACGAGATCTCTCTATCCAAGTAGCACGATATGCTGATCGCCTTCCATTAGCGCTGTAAGTTGTCTCTTTATTCGTAAAGGAGTAAAAGATTGGAAAAGTGAATTGAAGAAACTGCAAGAAGTGCCTAACATGGAAATTACGAATGTGCTAAAATAAGCAGGATGGATTGGATCATACACAAAAGATGATATTTCTAGACTTTGCATGTTTCTTCAAAGGAGCTCATGTGGAAATAGTAACACAAGTTTTGGATGGTTCTGATTCAAAGTGAGAAGTGGAATAAATGCTCGTGGATAGGTGTGTCTCTACAACCATTTCAACAAACAAAAAGATAGAGATGCATGATTCGTTAGCCCAAATGGATAAAGAAATTGTTTATAAAGAATGTCCTAATGAATCGATATAAAGCGGTGATTGGTGGAAACATGAGGATGTTTTGTCGAGTATTAACACAAATACGGTGAAGATTTAATAGATATAGTTTAACAATATCTTTTTTATTTGAGTAGTTATTTATCTATATCATCTTATTAATGTTTTATTTATAATTATTGTGGTTAGCTTATTTTGCACTCTTTCTTATATATATGGGGGACTGAGAAAATTGAAGGGATGCTTCTTAATGATCAAGCACACGTAACATGAGATGTGCTTACCTTTTGAAGCTTTCAAAAGAATGACTAGACTTAGGAGTGCTTATCAATAACAATCAAGTGCAACTTTTGAAGATTTTACATTTCCTTCTCATGACTTGACATATCTCTATCGTATTTATTAGATTTTAGCATATCTTACCATCAAATTTTTCATGTGTGTACACAGCCTTTTTGCATTTCTCATTTGAAAGACAACAACATAAAACGACTTTCTGAAATGAAACTTGGTATGATTTATTTATTTATTTTATGTTCTTATTTTCTTAACATTTTTTTAAGTCTTCTAAATTATTCATTAAAAGAAATTATATTTTGTCAAGAAGATCTGAAATATTAACACGATGAATCTCGATGGTTCAATAGCTCATTAAACATTCTGTGTAATTTCTCAACCATGCCAAATTTGGATGACTTATTTCTTTAGTTAGCAAGTATCTTATTAATTAAGGAAAATATATCTTTATATTTAGTTGTTATGAAAAAAAAATTAAAATAAAAATAAAATAAAAATAAAAAAATTAGTTAGTTAGAAGATTACATTAGACCCAAGAAATCTACCGGAAAATGGCAAAATCGTAATTTCAATTACAATATTGTACTTCGCTAAAAATTCAAAATTTATTTCTGATCTCTGATGACGAACTGGATTTCTCACCGTTGGAATCAGTTCGCGAAATCTAGCTAGTACGTCGACTTCGCCTAATCTGAGACGCTGGAATTTACACTTTTTCGAGACATCATGTCTGTGTCAGAACGATTTTCGATCCGACGAAAGTCACATATAACATGTACTCATGTGTTATAAGTGGCATGAGTAGAGAAATGATGAAAATGGATGGCCGAGATAGTGCCGAGTGTCAAAACTGGGAAAGAAGGGACATAGATGTCATTTTTAAAATTCTAAATGATAATAAGACGAAATCCAAATAGTGTCATCCCCTTGTTTGAAATACAAAGAGCAAAACGGGGGAGGGCAAAGAGGCTACCACAGAAACTGAAAAATGGAGGTTTTAGAGAGACAGGACCCTTCTCTGAATCGTGGGTGATCCGACCGGGTCGGGCAAACAAGCCGGGACAAGTAAGGGAAGCTCGCCGCACGTGGGAGGGTTTCGCTGCGGGTACCTGGATTTTAAGGAGTTTCATCATACTCCGAGAGGTACGGGTTTCTCCCTACTTGGGTTTTATTCTTTATTTAAGTATATTTACGATGTTTGAGTTGATTGAGGCCGTGAATGGCTGTTTGATCGGTCCCAAAACTTGGGACCGAATTGTGAGAATTTTTTTGAGCCCTCTCTATGCAGTCCGTGGGAGTTAGGGGCTGTTTGGGCATCCTTAGTGATGTTCTATGCTATAAATGATGCTTTGATGTGTATGAGGCCGAAAATGGCCGTGAAACCCGGGTTCTCTAAGTGAACCGATGATTGGTGATTTTCCAAGAATAGTAACCGAGGGTTTCACTATTCTCGAGAATAGTGTTCACAAAATAAATTTTGTGAATTAATGTGTTTGGTCGAGTAATTCAAGTAGAATTGCTCGTGTTTGATCATTAGCCCACGTGAGCTAATTTTGATGTGATGAAATGAGAAATTACATAACATGATTGTGTGGATTTAATTTCTTTATGTTAATATATGCATGTTTATATATTTGCATGTGTTATAGACCATGGCTGGAATTGGCATCATGTGATTCGATATGTGACCGGGACAATTCTAGGACGGTAGGAGTGGGAGTGCATGAGACGAGTCTAGAGAAAATGGTTTCTGAGGGTCACCAAACCAAAATGATCGGAGGGTAGTCCATACTATAAATATCAATCGTCGGAGACGGCCCAATTAATATACATTAGAGGGTAGTCCATACAAAATATCAATCGGTCAAGACGACCAATTGATATATATTTGTTACTGGATGGTTGTCCACAAACAACATAATAATTTCTCATACGAGGCTTAGGTGAGGTGGGAGGGAGTCGGTGAGGACTCGGGCATGAGGATGATTACTTAGACATTCGCGGACTATGATTTGCTCGAATGCCGTGGTGTTTTATTTGGGAACATTGCATATGCACTTAGGTGGAGAGTAGCCCACTTAGGGTGATCCACTACTGAGCATTAGCTCACCCTGTCGAGGGATACTATTTTACAGGTACAGGGAGCGTGCGAGGAGACGGCTTATCCTAGAGAATGAAGATGAATGGCTTAGATTAAGCCAAATGTCAAAAAGGCCCTTTGAGTCAAATAGTTAAATGAAGGGACAAGGATGGAATTATTGAAAAGATTTAAAATAAAGAGACAAAAGTCTTCTTCTTCTCCATTGGAACAAAAAAACATGGAGTAGGTGTAGAGAACCAGTTTTAGAGAGAGGAAGAGTGACTTCTTGATTTCTCCCGGCCATCTAATCATCGGTTCGCTGAGCGTAGCAGTTGTTCTGCTGGCACAATGCTGCGCGGCACCGATTTTGTGGAGTTCGACAACCCAAGAGATAGGATCTTTCCACTTGTTTTATTCTTTGTCTAAGAGCCATGTGAATGGATAGGGATGTTCTGAGGCCGAATGGCTGCATGTTTTTCAGTTCCAACGATTGGGATTGGAGTGAAAACTCCTATGGTGGCCAAGGAATGCGGTCGAGCCTAGGGTTTCACCGTTCACATGATATGTCAGGTGATTTGGGTGATCCAAAAATGAATTGCTTTGATTTGTTAATTGTGCTACGTGAGCTAATTTGGTGTTATTGTTGTAATTGAATAACATGATTTATGTGAGTTAATTTTGTTAATATATGCATGTAAATATATTAGCATGAATGATTTGAAATGGCATACGCATTCCATATGCAATCGGCACCCTAGAACGATAGGTGTGAGTGCATGACACTAAAATGAGTTAGTGCGGAAATGGTTGTGAAAAGGAATTACGGAAGATTTTCCCGAAGAATTTCCTTGAGTTGTCCACAGCTTCATTCGAGGTGGACCCATGACTGCTTTTAGAATTACCCAAAGAATTCACCCGGAGGGTTGTCCAATATATTTACCGAATTAGGTAGTATGTTTTCGAGAACAAAAACCTTTTGTTTTGAAAACTGTATTTTTCTCACAACCGGCTTAAGCATGTGTGAGGGAGTCAGTGAGAACTCGAGACATGGGATTGGGCATGTAGACATTCAAGTAGGATCATGTATTTGCTTGAGTGTGATTGATTGCCATTACATGTGCACTTAGGCGGGGGAGTGAACTGTGAGAGATTATCGATCGCATTGTCTGATCCCCGTCGAGAGAGGGATCATTATTTTAGGCATTGTGGAGAGGTATCAGAGGATCGCGCCAACTAGAGGCTCGCGTTTAGGATGGTGTTTATTTGTGGTTTTGGTATTCATTTTCGGTATAGATCATTTATTAAAATTTGTAAATCTTAATACATGTTTGTATTAAGAGTGATGTATCAACTCTTGAACTATTGTAATATAGTTGATGTATTTTGGTGAGTGTTTATGTATGGGCCCAAGTGACCATTTTACTATGTATTAGGTCTCCGTAATATGAGACATCGGATATTCGTGAAGTTGACAAAAGTCAACGCAGACAATCTCTGGATCGGCGCCACAGATGCATGTGGTTTTCACGTGGTTCGACCAACCTTACCTACATCTACGCTTGAAAGAAAAATTCCACCATAAGGATAGAGAATATTATAGAGGTAGAACAACATACAATTGAGTTCCCAAAACATCACATGTTTCCCGGCCCATTCCTTATATCTATACCCTGAACCATGAAATCTCATTGCTTCATCGAGTATCCCTATTCTTTTTACATCTCTTACACATCCCTATAGCCTTTTAAGGCAAGTTCATCTCTCTATCATAACTTTTTCCTCATGATCTCAGAATATCATTTATAGGATATTCCTACCAACTTTCTTTTATTCTTTATATGAAACCTAATATTACAATAATATAAGGCTTAAGAATTATCAGATAAAATATTCCCTTACACACAGAAATTAATATCACTTAGAATTAAAAGAGATCCAGAGTCGAGTTCCAACTCTTGTTGGAATACCTCACGTGGACTACTATGTAACCACAATTGCTCTAGCATCCTTAGGGAGTTATGTGTGACTACCCTTATAACACCCTTTAGAACTTCGTTGAATCCCGATTGAGCTTCAAAACATGCGCCTTGTTTTGTGTCAAGAGTGTGCCAACTTTAAGCTCCAACGAAATTTAATTCCACATCAAATATTAACTCATCACTCATAAAAATTTAATAAATATATAAATAAAGAAGTACGAAGTCATTAAACATTCTCTTTGAATATTCTTATAATTGCATCAATGAACTTAATTCTTTGATTAATGGAATATTCTTTTTGACATTTTAGAAAATCAAGAAATTATACCACTCGCTTGGCATATCTATGTTGAATTACAGTCACCTTCCCAGGTTCAAATTTTCTAATCGTTTACTCTTGCTGCATTAGCTTGATTATCACGTATGTGCTATTGCTCATAACTAATACCATAAACACTAAAAGATGTTGGCAAATTATCAAGAGTTGGAGATCAAGTCTTAGGAGGTTAATAGCGTTTCATCTTTGAAAATTAAATATTAATTAGGCTCAATTTGGAACCAAGAAAGTACTAACGAAAAGAAAAATATACTAAGGAAAATTATTTTCATGTTTGGTTGCACCATGAAAAAAAATATAAAATAAAATTAAATATAATAAAATTCCCTCAAAATTTTACATTTTTTAAAATAAATGAATTTGAATAAACATATATAATTAATTTTAGAAGTTTAATCCTATTTTTATTCCATTTTTCCTCTCTATTTTTCCTTAGTACTTTCTTTGGTTCCAACGAAATTACTTTTTTTATCAAATTGCTTATTCTTGAATTATGAGATTCTTTTTCTTTTTTTTTTAATTACATTATTTTGATTATCATCATAGTCTATTGAATAATTTATGACATATATTCTAGATAACATTGTCTTTGTAAACTAATTTCGTAAAAATTATAAATCTTTGAGTATTGAGAAATTCTTGGCATGACAAAATTTGGCCTGTCTTGTTGTCATGACAAGGATAGTTAATTGAGGTACCACTCTGGCATGACAATGATCTACACCTAAAGTGATCAGAAAATTTAAAATGTTCACTTGATGAAGATATCAAGCTCTCCAAAATAAACCAAATATAGAGGAGAGCCCTAAACCAGAAACGCAAATTACATAGAAGCTATAAGGTCTATTTGCATTGATCACAAAAAGAAGGGTTTTTTTGGACTTAGAGATTAAAGGTGACTCAAAAATAGTTTTAAATTGCTATAATAAGAAGATTAATATCCCTAGTTCTATTTTGTTATTAATGGATGATATTTGGAAGTTATCTCATGATTTAAATGTTTATATTTGTCCACATTTCTATAGAACCGCTGTCTATCTAAAAAGGTCTTAATATTTCAAATTCAAATGTTGGTGGTCAAATTTTCCTAAAGATGATACATAGTATTACTTTGAAGATTATTGTGCTTCTGGTCAGTGTTTGTAAGATCCCTGGTTCACAAGAGTCTTTCTTCATCAAAAAAGGGTAATTTCTTACAACAATTTCATATTGGTACCTGGAAGTTCATTCCAAAATTGAGAACCCGCTAAGGAGATGCATATTAGGAATAGCAAGAGGTCTCAGTATTTCCCGTTTATATCCTTCCATACTTTCTCAACTCTGTTTGTTGCTTCCAGGTATGCATCTTTCTCCTCGAGACACTATCGCTTCAATGCACATTCAACACTTGATCCAACATGCTCCCTCTCTCTTGCTCAAACTACATGAAAAATAAATAGCAAGACATCATGTTTACAAAAAGAAAAAAAAAACATGTAAAGGCTTCATCTAGAACTCAAAAAATGCTAAGGAAAGAAAATAGAGAGGAAAACCCGGAAGGAAAGAAAATTTGGAGAAAAACAAAAAAAATTAGTTTAAGTTTAATAAAATGATTTTATATGTTTCTTCAAACGCATTTTATTTATTTTTCTCTATTATATAAGGACGACTAAGAAATTTAAAAATAATTAAAATTTTGAGGAATTTTAAATATATTTGATTTTCTTTTATATTCTCCACAACTAAACCAATCATAAGAAAATGATTTTCCTTAGTGTTTAATCTTCCCTAGTACTTATGGATCCGAAATGGAGCTTAAGGAAATCTCAAAGAAAATCAAATATAAGAATGACATTTTGAAACTTTATAGATTTTGAAGACATTTTAATTTTACTTATGTGATCAATTAAAATAACAAGGAGTTTGAAATATTAAATAACTTAATATGTTGGATTTAACTCCATTTTATTTTCCTCTCTATTTTTGTTCCCTTCCTTGTATTTTCCCTTCAAATTTTCTAGAAACAAACAGCCTTGGTGGTTGGAGATATGTATTAGTGAGCATTTTTGAAGTATTATATCAAAAGTACTTTGTGTGAAGCCAAGTGTCATCCATAAGCCTGATAATCGCGGGAGCAAGCTCTCAATGATCTTTGGCCCATTTATGGTCTAATCAAAGGCCCTTTGTTGCTATCATTCCCATTCCAACAAAGGAGATGATTGTGAACATGGGGACATCATATTTATTGAAGGGTGCACCCACAATTCCTTCTACAGTTGGTACGTATTCTCCGTGGAGCCATTTTGCTTGCTACAAGCTCGAACAGAGCCTTTCATCTGAATACTTCAATCAGCACAATGGTGGCAATGGGGAGACAAAGATAGCTAGAACTGAAGGCCATTTGAAACTCGGAAAGTGAAGAAAAGTGGAAGAAAGAAAATTTGAGGGAAATAAAAACAGGTTTTAAAACTTAATAAATTAATTCTGTTTATTCTAACTCATTTTATTTGTTTATCTCTATTATACAAGGACTAAAAAACTTTAAAATATGTAAAATGTTGCGAGTTTGATTATATTTGATTTTCTTTTATATTTTCTATGATAAAAGAAACATGAGTAAACAATTTTCCTTAATATTTTTTTCTTTCCCTAGCATTTCAGGCTCTGAGAATAACTTTATCACTCTTTTGGTGAGTAGTGGAAATTCATTAAGGGGGATCTTTTCATTCTCCCTCTCACTTTTGGTAGGGCATCTAAGACAGCATGATAAATGGCTTCATGTATTCCAGAAGCATAAAAATATGTAAAATGTAAAGGAGTTTGGATTATATTTGATTTTCTTTTATATTTTCCATGATGAAAATACATATGAGAAAATAATTATCCTTAGTATTTTTTTTCTTTCCCTAATATTTTCCAAGCCCAAAGAAGAATTCTTACCCCCTCTTTTGCATAGTGAACACAATAAGATTCTCTCCGCAATTTCTTTGTAGGCATCTAAGATAGCATGATAACATGGCTTCATGTATTCCGGAAGCTAATCTATAATTATCGGTCCCGACTGAAAAATTAGCTCTTCTCCTTTAGGTTTACATTATGTAAAACCTAGGAAAATGTCATTTGAAAAATTCCAGAACGGTAATTTGCCACCTGTGAGAACATGTTGAAAACTTGAAATTTTATAGATCTTGGATGACGAAACAGACTTCACCGTTAGAATTGTCTCGCGAAATCTAGCTACCTAATCGAATTTCGTTTGGATTCTCGAGACACTGGAATCTTTTGATGCTGTATTTCAAGCATGGGTGTCGGATGACACATGAAGTGGTGCCACATGGCATGACCATGTGGATACCACTTGGAAAGCTTAGAGGAGGGCACATGGCATGAGAGCCATGTGGTGTGGAAATTACTACCTAGTGCATGTGTCCATGTGACACATGGCACATGGAAAATGAATCATATAAAGACACATGTCATGTGAGAGAAATAGGAAAGTGAGAGAGGAAATTTCCTCTTTGGATCAAACCAAGAAACAATTTGGAGGAGAAAAGGAAAATAAATGGAAAGAAAGAAAATAGAAAAAGAAAAAGCAAGGAAAAAGAAAGAAAAGAAAGGGGAGGAAAAGAAAAGAGAGAAGAGAAAAAAAGAAGTGCGTGGGAAAGGGAAAAAATGAGAGAAGGGAGATAGGAGAGTCGGCCATGCACTCTCCGATTTCCGGTGTTTCAACGATCGACAGTCGATAGGCCGAGAATTAAAGTTGGTCTACTCGACGAGAGCTACGAGTAGGTGCCAAAAACACAAAGAGGTTGGGTTTTCTCATACACTGGTTCCTCTTAATCTAAGGGTCGTAAATGGCCGTGTGGTTCAACCCCAACCATGGACCAGTTTTCGACACGGGATCGTTTTGAGCGCCAGACCCGGTTTTTGGCTGGCTCCGGGTGATTCAGTCGCTTGCCCCCGAAGGTTGGAAAATGTATGTCAATGGTCAGAAACTGCTTATGATGGCGCCTGAGTTTTGAGGACCTAGCTTAATGGCTAAATTTATAAATTAAATGAAAGGTTTGAAAGTTGTAAAAATAAAATAAAAAGAAACAAAAATGAATTTTTACTAAGTCTAGATATTTCCAAGGCCGTGCATGGTTTATTTATGGCCTAGAAGGGTTAGTTTGTGTGGACTATTTTCAGGTGTTAGTTAGTTTGAAATTTTTATAATATGTTGAAATGTGTTGTAAATATGCTTGATATATTGGTGTTATATAGGGAGGATATAATGAATGGATGTAAATTATATGCTTTCAATATAATTATCCATGGTACTTGGTATAAAGTACAGGTTATAAATTGTTCCATGTAGTGTTCATTATACATGTAACATGAGATAACATGCAGTGGCATTTTGCATTGCATATGCACGGGAAACATCGCATTTCATGGGTGTGAGTGCATGGTTGGTAAATCGACACCGCTTGCGTTTGATCAGCGGGCTTGGTAAATGGGACAACGTCCAACAGAGTCGCACAATTGCATGAAACGAAAAATACTCCATCGGGTAGTCAAGAAGAAGGGATAGATCCCCTCGGGTGAAAGACCCGCCACTATGGTCGGCGTCCCCACCGAAAGGTCGAAAAGTGTTCGGGGTTTGGCGGAGCCCACGATGGGGATTACCAAAATCCGCCACCACAAAAAGGCTATGGATTTTGGAATATAAAATGATCATCATGGACGTGATCATCCAAAATTTTTTGGTTTATAAACAAATAAAATTGGTTTTGAAAATGATCATTGGATGTCATCCACAATGACAGTTTTTCACACTTAGCATAAGCATATGTGAGAGAGTTGGTGAGACTTAGGACATAAGTACGATGAGTCTCATCTCGATTCATGGCATGGTGGATTCCACAGAATTGCATATTCTTCATTGGAATGTCGATGTGTGTATTATCGCAAGAACGACGATAATAAAAAGTGTAATTAGGGGTGGGGAGTAGCCTTATAGAGTTATCCTTATTTAGGCATTGCTCACCCCTGGTCGTGGACCCCCTTGGGAGTGGGAGAGCATGGGGATGAAAATTTGACCTTTATCTCGGGACCAGAGCTAAGAAAACCAAATCGGAAGGGAGAAGGTTTTCTCAGAAACCGCTTTGGTAAAAACCAGATTTTACATGTAATATTTGTACATAAGAGAGTTGTAATTCGAACCCTTATGAACTGTTTTGATAAATTTGTACATTTTTCTAAAATATATATGCATGAATGGATCCCGGTGAATGGGACGCGATCTGGTGGTATCGAGATATGTGATACCCACAAGTATTCCGCTCGTTGGATCTGCTGTCAACGAGACCCCGGGCTTTGGGGCGTCACCTTGGTATCAAAGCCCAGGCATACGAATGCATAGGGCTTGTGGCATGGATTTAAGACATGTAGTTATAATACGAGCTTAGGTTAAGTGAATGCCTAGGGCTCGATGTCCCATATTAGCATCATAGCTCGTATCAAAGTATTCACAGTAATCTTGTGGAATCGTTGTGTGATGATTGTGTTACATAATGTGTGTTACATATTGTGGATCTCATGCATAGAGGTTCCTGTACTCTATTTAGATCAGTTTGTGGCAGTCTCGTTGATCGACATCTCGACCACTCCAAGGCATAGGGATGAGCATGAGGATCATTCGAGGACTGCTCTCTAGGGACTCCAAGAGAACAATTATACGCCAAGTTCAAGTAAGTGAGTTTTGGCCATCGGGCAAATTCTTGGGACATGTAGTGTCATCTTCTGGGTATATCGCGGGACTTGGAGAAGGTAGAGGCGCTTATGAGTCGGGAGAGGCCTGGCGTCAATTCGAGACACGCACTTTGGGATTGGCGGGTGGTACTCACCTGAGATTTATTTGAGATTTCCCTCTCACTTTGAAGCTGGTGTTCCATGACAAGATTAACCTTAAAGAGAAGTCAGGTTTGAGTGGAATGATCAGCGTGAGAAGGCATTCTGTGAATTAAAATGAGGCTTACTTCAACCCCTATCCCGATAGTCCCTAAAGGATGATAAAAATACGTTGTACTACGATGCTTCTAAGGACGGACTGAGATGTGTTTTGATGCAGTCCGGGAGGGTTGTAGCTTATGGTTCTCGACAGTTGGAGAACCACAAAGCTTAATTACCCTGGCACTACGACATGAGTTAAGGCTTGATAGTCTTTTCCTGAAGGCTTAGTGTCAATATCTTATACGGCGGAGTAGTTCGAGGGTATTTTCTGATACTAATAAATTACAACGGACCTCAACATGAGACAACCTGTGTGGATGGAATATCTAGGAAGACTATGACTTCACTCTGCGCTTACCATCCCGATAAGGCAAATGAAAATGAGGCACTCAATCTAAGTCATTGTGAGTACTGTCTAGTAGCTCCCAGATGGCAAGAGACCTGAGGGCTCGGACAATTTGGACCACAAGACAAGGATCAAGCTCGTGGTGTTTTGGGAAGTTTAGTGGCTACTAATCTTCCCATCAGTAAAGATTATCCCGTGAGAGGACACGAGATATTGGTCCATTCGTGACCGGCATACCAAGTACAAGTGATGAAGGTCGGCCCATTCACACCGATGATAGCCTGTGTAAGGGTCGTGGTTCCCAGTTGATAGATCCGAGAGGAGATTCTCAAGGAGTTCCATTGCTCCCGCTTTTTATAGTGCATCCCAGTGGCAACGTAAGATGTACCGAGATCTTCATTGTCATCATTACTAGAGTGGGATAAAGAAACACGTGGGAGTGGACTTTGTTCGACGATGTTTCACGTGTCATCCGGGTAAAGGGCTGAGAATCGCAGGCCGTGCCAGGTTACCCAACCGAAGTAGCCGAGAAAGGGAAGTGAAACATATCATGATGGATTTTGTGACTCACTTTGCCATGGACATCGCTAAGCATGATGAGGTGTGGGTGAGAGTGGATCTACCACCAAGTAGGCACATTTTCTCCGGTCAGGTGGGATTACCCTTCACGTCGAGGAATTCATGTGTTATACATACGAAAGATCATCCTCGTTACATGGGAGTGTCGGGATTTCATCGTGACATTAGGACCGATCCCGGTTTATGGCTCGCTTTGAAGATTTTCCAGAGAGACATGGGAAGATCTGGCGGATGATGAGCACCGCCTTCATCCACAAACACAACAAGTGAGAGCACCATGCTGTGTTTGGGAGGACATGTCATGCGGCATGCGCCCTATATCTCAAAGGTGGCTAGGAAGAGACATCTTTGGTGAGTTTATCTATAACAACAGCTTATCGCGAGCATACGATGGCACCCTATGAGGCTTTATACTGGAGGCCATGTCGACCGATTTGGATCTGAGATGGGAGAGAGATCCACCACGGGTCCGGATTTTATTAAAGACACCTCTGAGAAGGTGGATTTGATATGGAAACATCTTCTCACGGCTCAGAGCCGGTAGAAGAGTTACACCGATAGATGGTGACGACCTCTAGAGTTTAAGGCAGGTAATCATGTCTTCTTGAAAGTGATGCCTCAAGAGAGGAGGATTAGATTCAAGAAGGGTGGGAAACTATCGTCAGGTATATCGGGCTCTTCAAGATACCTCAAGATGGTGGGCAATGGGCTGCACACCTGGGCTGGCTTTACCACGAGTTTATCTGGGTGTCCATGGAGGTATTCCTGGCTGCTCCCCACGTTCAAATACACCTGCATCCAACTTATGTAAAGTGGGATCGGGCGAGCTTATTATTGATACATATGGGACTCTTCAGAGGGACCAAGCATGCATCATGGATAGCCTGGATCAGGTTTTGCGAAACACAATTGAGGGGCTAGTGAATGTGTTATGGTAGCATCGAGGAGTGGAATAGGCAACATGGGAACGTGAGGACATGACGCGTGCCACTTATCCTTTCTTATTTAAGGATGAAGGTACGTTGTTTAGTCATTTGGTACTTAAATGAATTTTGTTGCATATGCATGAGATTGTAGGGGTATGTGTATAAAATCTGGGGGATCGAAATTCTTAAGGATGGGAGTGGGGCGGCGCATAAGGCGGCGGAGGAATGTAAAACCAGTGGAAATGTACTTTTTCTAAAAGTGGCAAACGGTAATTTGTCATTGTAGTACAGGTTGAAAACGTGAAATTTTCTAGATTCGAATTACAAATGGACT
Source organism: Tetrastigma voinierianum (assembly GCA_016808115.1). Classification (NCBI taxonomy): domain Eukaryota; kingdom Viridiplantae; phylum Streptophyta; class Magnoliopsida; order Vitales; family Vitaceae; genus Tetrastigma; species Tetrastigma voinierianum. The sequence continues at coordinate 53,154 of JAEQBH010002964.1, read as the reverse complement.
TCACCATTGGAATCGTCTCAAAATCTAGCTACCACATAATTTCATTAAATTCTGAGATGGTCGGAATTTCACATATTTCGAGGCACCGGATGTCGGGACCACACATGGGATGGTGCCACATGGCATGACCATGTGGATGCCACTGGCAGCTTAGAGGGAGGGCGGCACCATGGTACGAGAGCTTACGTGGTGTGGCATTTGCCACCTAGGGTAGCATATGTCCTTATGTGGGACACAGCGGCACATGGTAAATGAATCATATGAAGACACATGTCATGTGAGAGGAATAGAAAGAGGAAATTTCCTCTCTTTGATCAAAACCAAGAAACAATTTGTGAGGAGAAAAGGAAAGAAATAGAAAAGAAAGAAAAGGAAAAGAAAGAAAAGGAGAAAAAGAAAGAACAAGAAAGAAAAGAAAGTAGGAAACAGTGAGAAGAGGAGAAAAAAAAAGTCAGGCGTGGGAAAAAGGGAAAATGAGAAGGGAGATAGAGAAGTTGGCTATGCACTCTCATTTCTGTTCCAACCACAAAGTCACATAGTTGAGAATTAGTGTTGGTCATCAATGAGAGCTATGAGTAGGTGCCAAAACACAAAGAGGTAGCAAATGGTCGCAGGGTTCAAATTTCTAACTATGAGACCGGAAGCCATGCATACATTGGGATTGTTTTTCGGACAGTTTAGGACTGGGTTTTGATGGTCGGTATCCGAGCTATTTTTGGCTCCGTAGCGTCGGAATGCACACCGGATTTTTGTTGTGAACTATTTTGGGATAGTTTTCGGCCGAAGTTTGAGGACTACTTCATGGTCGAATTTATAGCCGCGGTAAACGATACTTGGTGCTGTAAAAAACATAAAATAAAACAAAGCTTCGAAATTTATGGTCGCAGGCTAGTTTGTATGGACTATTTTTGTGTGTGTGTTATTTCTCGAAATTTAATAATACGGAATACAAATATGTTGATATATTATGTTATATATATATTAGCATGAATGGATGTAAATTATATACTTCATATATTGTCCATGGTATTTAATAAAGTACGGTTATAAATTGTTCCATGTAGTGTTCATTATACATGTAATATAGATAACATGTAGTGATTTTCCATTGCAGGCGCATGGGAAACATCAGATTTCATGGTGTGGAGGAAGGAGCCAAATCAACACCGTCTGCGTTCGATTGGGTGGGCTTGGTAAATGGGACAACGTCTGTGAGTCATCTGGGGCCATAAATGGAAAATATGCTCTGGGCACGCAGTGATAGATCCCCTCGGGTGAAAGACTCGCAATTATGGTCAAACATAGTCCCCAACGTAATAAAGGTCAAAAGTAACTGGTTTATGGCGAAGTACACACTAAAAATCCATACCCATAAAAAAAGGGGCATGGATTTTGAATATAAAATTATCATTGTGATATCATCCAAAAGCTTATTTATAAACAAATGAATTGGTTTAAATGATCATTGATGTCAACCAATGACGGTTTTTAACCCTCGCATAAGCATGTGAGAGCCTGAGGACTCGACATGGGGCATGATGAGTTTTCATCTGTTTCATATATGTAAGATTCCCATGTAGAATCTGTAAGATTCTTTATTGGAATGCTGACGTGGCCATTGTAAATGGTGGCATTGCATGCGCACTTAGGTGCGGGAGCAGCCTGCAGGAGTTATCCCGCCAGGTGATTGCCGCCTGGCCGTGGGACCCTTCAAGTGTGGCAGGCAAAGTGCTGACCATCCAGACCGGGCAGTGTGAAGAAAGCCGAATTGTGGCTTTGAGAAACCTTTTGTAAAAAACAGATTTTACATACATATTTGTGTTATAAGAGAGCTGTAACTCGAACTCTAGAACCGCTTTGATAAATTTCGGTACATTTTTCTAAAATATATATGCATGAATGGATCCCGCGAATGGGACGTGGATCTAGTGGTATCGAAGATGCGCATACCACGGTGCAGCTCCGCAGATTGCGTTATTACAGACCGGTAAGGCTTTGGGGCCATTACGGAAAAATTCATCTCAAAATGAAATTATTTGTTCATCATACCTCTCAATTGCCTCTATGAAGAGTTCAATTTCTTCAATAGTGCCATACACATCATAAATGTCATCTATCACTGTTATTAGAACAAGTAGTTTGGTTTGTATTCTTCAGCATATGAGTGGTCAAGCTCTAAATATGTCGCACAATCCAAAGGTAGGTTTCACCACTCTATCCCTGACAAAAGGTGGTCTCAAGGAGAAAATCTATATCCCTTCCACTCATTCTAAGAAATACACTAATTCATATGAATTATCCGTAAGTAGAAGTTCGAATATTAGATTTGAACCGATCAGTGATTTGGCTTAGCTCTTTCTTATACAAGACTCGTAATAGTTGAAATCTAACTTGGTGTTTCCAATAAAGCCTACTATGTGAAGCTTCATTTTGATAGATAGATATGTTGGACCTTATTCTAGCCTTTCCAAATCTTTCCTACAGGCCAGATAGGATTTGGTTACTAAATCAAGAGGGTATTCTAAATGTTCTAAATGTGACTGAAAGAGCGGCAAGCAAGTGCTTCATCTAGAATATCCTTTCCCTAACCTCAAGATGCAAACATAAGCTGAACCCAGCATACCTTTCCACATCAGTGATTATACATTCTTGAATTCACCATTTTCATCTTTTGAACCCACTGAATATACTCCATAAATGAAAAATATTAAACATTAAAAATACTAGAAGAAATGAAAAAGAAATAAAAGGAGTAAAGAGATTACATGAAAAACCATAAGTAGGAAAAAAAAACATAAGCAATAAGAATTTGATACAACATCAAAGTATTGTGATTATTAACTATAAAAAACTGAAACCTTTGTAACATAGAGACATCAGCCACCTATTAGAAGTCCTACATTGGTTGAATACGGTCCAATTGAAGTGAGATATATGCAGAACCTTCCTCTTCTATAAAGCCTTAGTGGGAGATGAAATGATTCAAAATGTTAACATGATATGAGCTGAATATGTTCCAGACTATGAAAGGAGAGGCCTACACTTATCATCCTTTGAAAGGATCTAGAAAGAAAAAGAAAACCAGCCTCCTGTGGAGGGAGCATGAAGTCCTACATCACGACACGGTCCAATCAAGTGAATATATATGGAGGAACTTTTCTCCCACAAGTCCTTTTAGTGGGAGGCAGTGGGGCCCAAAAATATTAACATCACCAACGAGAATTGAAAATTAGAGGTAAGATAGTATATAGTGTGATTCCACCATGAGTCCATGACCTACCACATGAAACATTAACCGTATTGCCTTAGAAATATCAAATCCTGAGAGAGACATCTGAGAGATCGTTATATTTGTCGTCAATGTGATGGTGACATCACAGATGTGCTTCAATGCGCCTAATTTCTTTTTCAAATGGTATGTTGTCCCTGTTCTTGAACTGCACCAATGAAGTTCAGTTGCTGCGATCAAGCTACCAGCAGCGCAATATTCCTCCCAACTACCTGTTTCCAAATCCTAATATATGGGTCATCTTAAAACATACATGCAGTCGTTACTACTGGTAAACAAATCTCAAAGAAAAACATCAGATAGTCGAAACGTTCTGGCAAATTTACATGTTGTTACCTCATCATCAGGTGCGTAGTCAATAAACGATTGCCTTCTCGGAGCACTGCGGACAAAGTCGTTGATCGCCGACGGATCTCCGGTTTATAAATGCGTGGCGACAAGAACACATGCTGTTGGCGATGATATTAATATATTCAACAGCCCAGTAATAAAGTCTAAATTCAGCAGCAAGTCATGAGCATGGATTTATATAACACTTTGTCATGAAGTGCTGATGAATGGTTGCGGCAGAACGCTATTTTTGTATTTTTCTATATCAATTACCCGTGATAATTGAATTTTGGCTGCATGCTTTGGCAGTTCATTGTAAACTGCGCTAGTATGGGTTACTGGATAATTATGGGATATTGCCCCACATGGGGTGGGTCAGAGGCATTTGGACTGTTTGAAATTATTAGAAAAGAAAAACACTAAATTATAAAATAATACACTGTTTGTTCTTTAAAATTTATTCCTCTTTTCCCCCAACCTTTTCCTTTTAAGATACTAGAAATGGTCACCGGTAAGTCATAGCTTCCTCTAAATTAAATAAATTAATTTAGTATATAAAATATATACAAAATATTATCTCTGATTATGAAAATCAAATATATAAATTATTACATAAGAAAGATCTGAATGACATTATGTTTCATACATGAAAATCATAAGATTTATAAAGAGTAGTGATCATGTTTCAGATAACTGAAAGAATTATGTAAAATCATTCTGTTCTGATACAAGGTCGCGAGATATAAAAGTCAACTGATTCATATATATGGCGATTTTGTAGATAAATATATTATGACATGTTAAGAAAGACAAGATTCGACGCAAATTATTAATCGATAAATGAAATCAGTATATGAAGTATTGATTATAATAATATATAATATTATGACACTATAATGATTTAACATAAAACTGAGTAATTCAAGATGATAGAACAAAGCAACAATAATAACAATTTAAACCGATATATTCTATGTTGAAGAACCATTATAAATATAAAGTAAACCGTACAACGAAATGAAACATCAGTTTCTCAAAGCATTCATAGAAAGGAAAAATGCTAAGAAAATAATTCTTTTATATTTAATTGTCTAATATAAAAAATTTAAGTGTCAATGAGGTATCACTCAAGTGTTAGAGGGTTGAGGTATGTGGAAGGACTAAAATATTTAGTTATAATTCCAAGTGAATAAATGTTAAAAAAAGGTTACGTTTGGTTCTCAAAAATATTATGAAAGAAACTCGTTAAGAAAAAATAATTTTATATTTGGTTGTCTTCGAATTTTTCTAAAGAAGATCATATATAAATAAAATTTTATAGAATCTCTTGTGGATGTACTCAGGTGCTCTCATCTCTTTGAATTCAAAATTTGAGAGCATTGCTTTTTTTTTTCCTCCTTGGAGATGGCAAAGAAGAAACGAAGAATATGCATAAATAGTAAGGAAAGTATCGAAAAAAAGTCTCACCCGTAGCGCCAACAAGAAAGTGAGGGAGGACTAAAGAGAACGCTATAATCCCGTGACTGATGAAATTAACTCGCGTATGTTTAGCTGTTCACATATTAAATATTATTCGTGAGACGAAATAAATTTCAACAGAGAATATGAAGTTTTGGATCAATATACATTATTTAAAAAAAATAAGTCGAAAAATCAAAATAATGTCCAACTTAAAGGCCCTAGTCACATCGGCATACACATTAGCAATGCTATAGTCACTAACTGCAGCATTATAATTTTTAGTTAAATCATGCATTAAACTTTTAAAAAAATTACAATGCCGCAACTTATGTCGCTGAGTATTATTTTGATTGTCGCGATCTTACTTTCCACCTTTAGTCTTCAAGGCTCTGGCCAGGACACGCCTCTTAATGTACAACTGTTGACATTTGGAATGAATGTGGCAACACTAATACTCTTGTCGCGACACAATGTGTTGCTGGTTGGTCTTTAGGGTGTCGTGGATATTGTTGCGATATTCCCGCCGAGACTTTTTTGATGAATGGTCACATAAGCTGTGGAGTGTCGCACATCTGGCGCCGGTTGGTCTTCACGCTTGTGTAGCGATATGGTCGGAACGTCGCATGGCAGTCAAGGGGCCTTGTAAATTTTTTTTTTTAAGTCAATGCCTCAAATATTGGACTCACATTGAACTTGTGGTCTACAATGCCAAGGTATATCGATCATGCATTATTGTTTTAAAAACTATTAGGATTCTTCTTCTTCTCCCCATTTGTTGTTTATTCCTTTCTCCTCCTCCGCCTTCCACATTGGTTTTGAACTCCAAATGCACCAAGATTCTTCTTCCATAGCAAGTAACCTACTTGAGTTACTAGTTTTGAGCATTCTTTTTAATTCTTGTGTGTGTTCCACCTTTTCTCTGTTTGCAACTTTATGGTATAGTAAGTATACGTATAAGCTTAAGAAAGACTAGAAAGACTTGAGTCTTGTATATTATAAACTATAAATTACAGTACAAGAGGAGGCCTTATATAGGCTAGGCTATACAAACTTCTAGGAAATACAAATTACAATCCTAGGAAAATAAAATAAATCTAAATAATATAATAATCTAGACTTCAAACTCATGGTGGCTAAGAGAAACCATTATGAGTTTGGAAGCTAAAGCTCGAAAAGTTCCCGAAGAAGTGTCGGTGAAGAAATCAACTAACTGAAGGCAAAGAGGAAAGACTCAAGTGTGAGGTAAATTCTAAGTAGATGATGACGACGAAGTGACAATCAATCTCAATATATTTAGTATCGCTCACGGATGACATCATTATGAGTAATTTGAATGATACCGATTATCAAAGTGAAGTTTAGCTGCAAAGTGGAACGCCAACACCAAGATCCCGTGAGTAACCAACGTAACCAAATAAGTTCAACTCGTAGCAATACAAGGTTTATTTTGTGCTTCGCCATGAACTGTTAACGACTATTAAGCCGCTTCTCTAAGAGATAAGAGAATCACCCAGAAGAAAATAATATCTCCGTAGTAGATCGACGATCAGTGGGATCATCTGCCCAATCTGCATCTGAATATTCCTGAAGAGTTAATGAAGAATGGGAAGAAAATGGTGACCATCAAATAGGTGCTTTAGATATCAAGAATCCTAAGAACACCAAAGATAATGAGGAGATCTAGTAGGGGCGCCATAACCCAATTAATTCTACATGAACTCGTGAGAAATATCAAGGCTATAACGGTGAGATAGATTAGACTCCCAACAAGCTGTCTGAAGAGAGTAGCATCAGATAGTGATTCGCCATCATGAGACCGGGAGGCAACAATTATACCTAATGTGTGTCGACTATCTTACTATCAGTGATACTGGCTCGAGAAGTCAGATCAGAAGTATACTTAGCCTGAGTAAGATAATAAACATCTGCAGAAGAAGAAACTTCTAGACCAAGAAAGTCATTAAGAGGGCCGAGATCTTTCATTTCAATTTGATGACCAAGAAAGTGCTTTAGATCCTGAATACCCTGCATATCATCACCTATAATAATCATATCATCGACATACAAGAGGAGAATAGTAATACCATGACCAAACCATCTTAGAAAAAGAGCTGTATCAAAAGAATTGCTTAAAAACTATGCTAAGAGATATTTAATTAATCTTGCAAAAACCATGTGCTCGCAGGAGCTTGTTTAAGACCATAAAGTGCCCGCTTAGTTGAAATATCGAGGGAACTCTAAAGGGTGAGAGTAACCGTGAGGAAGCTTCATAGACTTCCTCCGAGAGTTCACCATTAAGAAAAGCATTTTTGACATCCATCTCGAAAGATGTCCATTTACGAGCCGCAATGGAAATAAGATCCCGAATCTAAGAAAGTCGATCCACAAGAGCAAAAGTCTCCTCATAATCAATCTCATACTCCTGAGTAAAACCCATGGCAACAAGGCGAGCCTTGTAGTGATCAACAGTGCCATCCGATCAAGTCTTGATCTTATAAACCCATTTATAATCGAGTAGCAAATTTTCCGGGATGTGGGAGCATCAACCAGATCCCATGTTCACTTATGCGTTGCATCTAACTCTTCTTTCATAATCTGTTATAAAGAGTTGTGAGGAAGCTCTGCGTTTGAGGTCCTTAGAGAGAGGTGACAAAAAGCAATGAAAGCTGCGTATGTGAAAGGAAGAGAAGTTACCCAATGGGAAATGTTGAAGTGCATGAGAGTTAAGTGACCAATAGGATTCAAAGGTGATCAAGTGGGCACGCTGATAGATCGGTGCGAGAAGTCATCGCATGCAATGAGAAGGAACATCAATAATAGAAGGGGAAGCGGGGGAATCAAAACAGAGGTGGAGACTTTTAGGTGCCATCGTGAGGGATCGATAGAGGGAATAAGGAAAACATGAACATGAGGTAGTTGGTAAAACATTTTGTGTTCCCTAAAAGACCACATGCCGAGAAACACAAAGACTTTTACTAATGGGATCATAACACCTATAACCTTTACCAATTCCATACCCAAGAAAACAACACAAATGAGAACAGATCAAGTTTGCTCTTTCATGATCATGAAGAAGAACAAAATAGATACATCCAAAGACTCTAAGTAAGTCATAAGAGGGAGAAGAACCAAACAACAGAACATAAGGAGTTTGATTCTGAACAATGGGAGAAGGACACCAATTGATGGTGTAAACCGCAATAAGAGCAAATTTTCCCCCAAAACCGAAGCGAGTCAATGTGGCACAGTAGTAGCAATAAAAACAACATCAAGAATATGACGGCTTGCGCCTCAGCCCCGCTATTTTGCTAAGAAGTGCCTCGTGACAATATGAACAGGAAATGAAAACAAATTGATGTTGAATAGAGGTAAATTCATGGGCTTTATGTTCTTGGGCATTATCAGATCTAAAAATTTGATAGGTTTAGAAAACTGTGTTTCAATCATTTTGGTAGTCACAATATATTGATAGTTCATAACGATTAAGAGATAAATCCAAGTATATCAAGAAAAATCATCCACAAAAATAACAAAGTAACGTGACCCACCCAGAGTAGAAATGGGAGAGGGGCCCCATACATCAGAATGAATAAGATCAGCAAGAAAGAGCATGACAAACACTGAGACAATGGTAAAACTTTGTTTTAAGCAAATTGACAAGGCATACAATCAAAACTCTTATTTGAAACCGAACCTAACAAACCCCTAGAAACTAGTTGTTTAACTAGAGATAGATGGCTGACCGGGCGCAAGAATCCCATAAAGCAAGAGAAGAAGTGCTCTATCCCTGACAAAGGTAAGAGAGATGAGAGGACGGTAAATAAAGAAAGATGAGCTCAACAACCTTCCGACCTTACGTGCGGCCCCAACGACCGTCTCCGTCTGAGAATCCCGCACAACCAATAATTAGCAGAGGAAAAGGTTAGAGAAAATCAAGCCCAAAGGGAGTCGCCTAACAAAAAGAATATTATGAGTGAGTTGGGGAATCTGATAAACATTGGAAACATACAAGGCTGGTGTAGAGACATTAAATAAGATGTGAGAGATGTGCATAGGAGAACCATTTGCAAAGTGTATATGGTAGGAGAGAAGTAGAAGTGTGAAGGCAATAACACGTGGAGAAGAAATCATATGATCGGGCAGCCAGCGTAATCAAGAAGCCACATGTATAAGTACTGACATCGTAGGGCAGTAGTGTTGGATGCACCGAAGAGCAGAAGATGAACTCCGATTAACTATATCCTTTTTAGATCTCGTTATAGAGAGAGATGAGTGCAGACTAGACTTGAACGGGAGTCCATAGCCGATAATTCATCAATAAGTCGCAAAGAAAACAAAGAAGATCGACGAGTGTAACAAGTTTCAACATAATGACCTTTGTTCTTACAGAAACTGCAGATAAGAAGAGACTTCTTATTGTTATGTCATCTGACATTATTCCCTTTGCCTTTAGAAACATAGGTAAGTGAACTGACAAAGGGAAAAACAGGAGTAACATCATGAATAATGATCGAGTAGCAAAGAACCATGGTCTGGGGAGAAATGGGTTCAATCTAAAGATGGTCTCATTATCAACTAACTTATGAATAGCTTGTGAGGATCGTTGGTAAAGGATTCTCATGGAGAATATGACTTAAATTATTCAAATTCATCACGAAGCCCCATTAAAAATTTAAACAGTCGTCCTGTTCACGATGAACATAAACCAATTTGGTGTCAGCATAATTAGAGAGAACTTGTTCAGATGCAATTAATTGATCCCAAATAGATTTCAAATTTACAAAGGATATACAATGATCCGCCTCACCCGGTTCCCGACAACTGGAGAAGTTCGCGGTGAGCTAGAAGTCATGAGCGACCACTTGGCCCAACATACCAAGTAACAAGTAAGTCCCAACTCTGGGTAATATCATCGTTGCCAAACCCATCAACAATGGATGGAATAGATGTATTACGAAACCAAGTGATGATCTAATGATTAGCACTTTCCCAATCCTCAACTAAAATGGCATAAAGCAGACCGCTTTTGTCCACTTTGTTCCTGAATAGATCTGGCCACTGTGAGACACATAAAGCCACAACTTGCGGTCTCGAGATAACTACGCATGGCTTCGAGACCACTAGGCAAAATTATCTCCATTAAAAATAATATGAATTGACGAAATCTCATCACCCAGCATATCGAAATCTAAATTCTGAAAAACATATAGCAAAATGAATCGTGACGCCAAAATAATAATGCACCCCGGGTCACCCCCGGCCAACGTCAAATGGATGACGGGCAGTCAACGCCGACGGTGCACGCCGGCAACGGCGCGAAATATCGGCCTGGACGGGGCTAACATGGTGTCAATGGTTCTACATGATGCAAGCGCGAAGTGCACGCGTTGCACTTCAGCGGATCGCGATGGCGCCGCGGACGGCTTTTCCCGAGACCACGACACTAATGTGATCGCCCCGACAAGTTCTACCGGCGGCCCGTAGAATCTCACCTTATGCTCGCAAAGGGAGGAAAACAAGGATCAACTGTGGTTTTCGCCGGAAAAAAACAAGTTGTACTATGGAAAACCTGTGGTGTCGCCTGAAAATAAGCTATATAGTGGTCGAATGCCGAGACCATGAGAGCAAAGGGAAAAATCAAAGAACTCCGCTTCGATACCATGAAGAAAGACTTGAGTCTTTGTATATTATAAACTATAAATTACAAGTACAAGAGGAGACCTTATATAGGCTATACAACCCTAGGAAAATACAAATTACAATCCTAGGAAAATACAAAATAAATCTAACAATATAATAATCTAACGGATAGATATCCTAGAAACCATACAGAATCTAGGAAATTATAGTATATAATTATTAATGTTAATAAGTGTACTCGATTGAATGATGGGGTAGGATGGTATGTTGATTCCCCGTTTAACACAAGTATCTATTTCTATTACTATATATATAAATACGAGTACAAAAATTTTCTTTGAAATTTTTGCCCTATTATGCTCAAATTTTATCCATTTATTTACAGATACTCACATCATCAAAACGCTTGGTGAATCATCTTTATAAATAATCGGCTTTAGAAGAACACGCTAAGTATCAGAGAGTCAAAGATATAAGAAGAAGCCGTCTGAATTTTTAGCTTCGCAATCGCTCTTCCCAAGCCAACAATAGGTTAGACTGACTCTTCTGTTCAATCTTCTTCCTGCTAGCAAAAGAATTTGTTCGTTGTGTGTTTTTTTTGTTGTATCTTTCTCTATTATGAAAGCCGAAGCTTTGAATCTTGACACTATCAATTCAAGAATAAAAAGATAAAAATATCGACATATAAGTGCATGAAGGTTTTAATGTGGTTCGGCCTATTAAAGTAATACGATGAGAGAGAATCTTTCCATTTGAAAATGTTAGTTTTATCATAAGTACAAGCAGAAATTTTGAGAGTTTAATTTAAGCTAAATATAAATAATTTTTATTTAATATTAAAATTTATATTTTTATCCCGTAGATTTTTTTAGTAGAATTAATTAAAAATATGGTAATATTTTCATTAGGTGAAAAGGTATAAGTTTAATATAATGTATAATCATAAAAATGAAATTAATAATAGTAGTTTTTAAGTTATTATAAAGTATTGATGCATGATAAAGTTTATCATAATAAGGTTATGAGAAATTCAAATATTTTTATCTTCATTAAAGATTTACATAATCAAATAAAATTGAAATAAAAGAATAAATAAATAGTATAAATGTTACAAAAGATAAGATAAACAAAAATAATAATAACATATGACCTTTTGGGAATATATTTAAGGTTATTTTTTTAATTAAAAAAGGTAAAGTTTTAATGTTTTGCAAAGTAAAATCAAAATTAAAGAAAAAGAATAAAATAAATTAATAATAAAGGTTAGCATAAATAGGATGTGGCGTGAAGCCACTTAAAACTTTAAAGTGAAATGAAACAAAAAATAAAAGTGAAAGGAGAGAGGGAAAGTCGCTACGAGAGGAAGAAAATGGGTCGGTTCTTCTGGGCCAGTTATTTCATTGGTCAAACGACCGTATCACGTGGAAAATTGAGAAGATGTTCTATTAGACATGGGGAAGATTCGTATGAAGTCGGATTTTATTTCCAACGGTTAGATTTTGCATATCTAAGGTAGGGTGGTTTAACCCTAACTTTTATTATTAGTTTTTATTTTAAATTATACTAAATCATAAATCTTGTTTAAGTGTTAATATATGCTTTGTATTAATTTTTGATGACTTTTTGAGTTGTTTGGATACTATGATTATTTATATGGTTGTTGGTGAATTGGTGTTTTGGGTATTAAATGACTAACTTCCCAAAGCTTGCTTGTAGGATTTGAGTTTAATATGAATATCATGCTTCAATATTGGGTTTATTTACAATTTGAGAGGAATATGCTGGATTTTGATATTTTATTGTAATATTTGGGATGAAGTAATATTGTTTGAAATGTTTCTTTAGCGGGAATTTATTTAATTGAGTAGAAATGATAATATGGCTACTCTAGAATTTTAGACATGGAACATGAATTTTTTTTTTTTTTTTTTTTTTTAAAAAAAAAGCTTATTAAGTGGGTTGAGATGTTAAAAATAATCCCTTTATTGTTGGGAACTCATTTATTTGATTTGAATTACAATGTGGATCATTGAGATTTGATATATATATATATATATATATATATATATATATATATATATATATATATATATATATATTGATAAATGAATAAATCAAAATAAATAAATAAATTATGAGAATTGATGTATTGTAGTACTGTAGGAAAAATCTGGGAAGCATTGGGAATTCTGTTTATTGAGTAGATAAGGGAATGTTAATATTAAGAATTTGTAATATAATAATAAGAAAAATGATGTGGACTGTATGTACATTGTTTTGAATGTCTTGAAGCATAGGGAATGAAATTCTTTTTGAGAAGCTTGAAATATAAAAGTTAAAATAAATAAATAAATAAAAAAATAAAGGACTATCTAATTGCAAGGATTATTGAAAGTATCTAGACCTTGGTGGAATTTGATGAGAAATGTATGATGATATTTCTTGCAGGTTTTGTGATGTACAGAAATTGTAAACTTTAGTATAAATATTTGGAGATGTGAAAAGAACAAAAAATAAATAAAATGATTGTGTAGTGTGTTGAAGGATTTGATTAGTTTGTAATAAATAAATTTTATATGAAGGATGAATCATAGTATGTCTTTTATTTATATGATATTTGGAAAGACACAATTGGAAGGAAAACCGTGGTGTAAATTGTTGGAGTTTATTTAATATGTTGTGATGCAATTTTTTGTTATTATGAATGAATGAATATTAGTAGACGAACATAGTGGGAATGATGTGAGAGATTTGTATATGAAAATGTATTTTGATGGTCAATTTACATGGAGAAAGAGGATTATTTATGTGAAATGTTATGATTATTGAGTTGTCCTTTGAAACGTGGATAAATGATTTGAGTGGTTGTTGGCACAACACATGCATATATTATATTGGTATAAGAAAGAATGCAATGAGCTAAATTCAAATATGGTCATATTCATGTTTATTATATTATCCAAGATTGTATTTTAAATTGAAATATGAATATGAATAAATTGCGCCAGGTTCAATCACATTCATGATTATTTATGCAAAAGAGATGATTATGCTAAATTGATAAGCCCTGAGGAGGGAAAAGATGAAAAGAAAAAGAAAATGAGAAACGAGAAATGCCCGTGTGAGGCGAATTAAAAAGGGAGAGAGATCCCTAGGGTGAAAGACCCAAAAGCTTACCCCTGGAAGACTCCAAGTAGGGAGAGTGTGGCTAGAGTATGGAAGCATATCATTCGTGAAAGCCCAAAATAACAATGCATTTCATGATTCCCGCATCATTCTTCATTTTCATACCATTACATTTCATTTGTGTGAATTGTATGTATCATAAGTTGATGATTTGTTGACTTGTTTAAATTATGTGTATCAGAACTATATACAAAGGATGCTGTAGTGTAAAATTGTGTGAATTTGGTGAAATGTTGTTCGATGATGTGTTGATGTAATGTGTGTGTGTGTAAATTTTTATGTTATTTTATTTAATTAGATTAACTTTGAAACTTTATTCAATTGTTTATATGACAGATTGTGTGGATTAAGTGTGGTATATAGTATGTTTTTATATTGTGTTAATCATTAAATATTGAACTTTAGCTATACCACTTAACCTCTATCAGGTAGGAATCACCCTATCGGAGCACGTGGAAATGTTTCACTCCTTTATTATCTAAAATTTAGATGCAAAGATAGTTTGGGGAAAAGCACAAAAGAGTACACTATACTAAGGTGCCCTAGAAAGCCATGTATTATAATAAGGATTGTCCTTTTAATTTATTTATTTTATTTCTTGACTTGTATCAAGTGTAGTTGTATGTATTTTTAGAAATCTAAATTATGTGTCGTTATTTGTAAAATTCGATTTGAAATTCTTTAATATAAGATTCTTGTAGATATTTGTAATAATCAACTTGGTTCGTATGTTGATTAGTAGAGTTTGAATTTTTTGTAAATGGTGAAGCAAAAAAGTATACACAATTCAACTGGGTGAGCTGATTGTTCCTTACAGTCAAACCGCTGACTTTGGGATCACAAGTCGGATTTGGATTGCTTTGAATCTCGAGGCACGATGCTTGGGGTTTTGAGTTTTGCTCATGATTTGATTGGAATTTTAGAGATGCCTTGATTAAACTTTGCAACTGTCTTAAAGGGTGTTGGATTTTTTTAGTTTTAATATCATATTTATCGATTCATTTGTTTTTCTATATTATTATTTTTAAACCTGCTTGCATTTGGTTGATGAACTCGGGGAAAAGTAAGGAAGTAAAGTGAATTTGGAGTTTTAGTGGTTTTGATATCTCTGTTTCCATTGATTTGATTTAGACTTGGGGTTTAAGAATGTAAGAATTAATTGTCAAAATTTATCATTAGTTTTTCAAAAGTTAATGTTAGGATCAATGGCACAATAAAGAAATACGAAATAAAGAAAAAACATCAAATTTACAAGGACAGGGAAAAATCACGGGCAGATAAGAAAACATCACTATAAATCTAAGAGAAATTACAAAGTACAACGAATTGGGAATAAACCCTAATGTGTTGATATAACGAAAATACCTGAAGCAAAAGGGTCCAAACCCCAAACCAACAGATCCCTATTTTTCTCAACTTTTCCTTTTCACAAGTCGCACCACGGGCCTTCAGGTCAGACATAAGCCCAAAACCAAATTCGGGTCACAAAAAACAACAATCTCAACCTTGACATGAATTTCCATCATAAGCAGAAAACGCCAACGAACTCTATATCTCAAAACAAGATTAAAACTATACTCCTCTTGTAAAAACCCGAAATAATGCGAAATGATAGACTATCGCCACAAGATATGGTGTTTAGTTTCTAGATCTCGACGACGACACGGACTACGCCAAGGAGTTCTTCTCGCAAAAATCTAGGCGCTATAATGGTTCGCTGAATTCGAGATACCGGAATTTCACGATTTCGCATGGTATCGGACAAATTATTGAGTGACAATTGGCATGTGAAGGTGTGGTGCCATGTGGCATTAAGAGAGGAGGACACTTGGCACTGCGGAAGCCAAGTGTCATGCCACTCTCATGCATGAGCACAGTAGATGAGCAGGCATGGAGAACACATGGCCTAGTAATGGCTATGTGTCAAACCGGTTCAGGGTGGTGGTGTCCGCACCTAACCCAAACAGTTTGGTGGTTGAGGAGGAAGAAAATCAGTTCATAGAATAGAGAAGAGAGGAAGGAAAGAAAGAAAGAAAAGAAGGAAGAAAGAAAGGAAGGAAGAAAGAAGGAAAGAAGAAAAGAAGTAAGAAAATGAGGAGGTTGCCTACACTCTAAGAGGTAGGGTTCTTATCCTACCTGGGATACCTTTGTCTAAGGGCCATTCAATATCCATGGAGCTTAGCCCTAACATTAGGGCTGGTTAAAAACACTTAGAACAAACTGTGTGAGTTTCTAGGTTCATTTGGTTCCAGAAAACTGAGCTTTGGAGCAGGTTGAACCTGCTGAAAATGTGTGTATGGTGCTAGATTTTGTGTGCCTACTGTTTTTTAAGTTAGAAACTTGGAAAATCCGACGGTGCCTACCTTTGGTTGATAACATGCAGTTTTTTGTTGTTTTTTTGAGCTGAAAACTTGGAAAAAATTTTAGTTTACATGATTTAAATTCATGTCTGAATAACATGCAGTTTATGTGAGAATGATGTTGGAATATGCATGTTGTTTTCTGGTTAGAAAACTGGAAAAATCCGCTTGTATGTCTTATTCGCTGATAACATGCAGCTTTTGTATGAAAATGGTAGAAATGCACACTGTTTTTCTGAGCTGGAAACATGGTACCAGTTTGCATGATTTAAATTCTTAGCTGAATAACATGCAGTTTTGTGGAGAATGATATCGACTACATGCATGCATGCAATATAAATACCATGCAGTAGCATTGCATTTCACGTGCATGGGGACATCGCTGTATATTGTGCGAGTGTACGCATGGCTTTAAACAAGCCGGCTTTTTTTCGAAGGCGTCCACCATAATTATCGGAGTCTATCCCAATAAAAATATATCGGAGGGTTGTCCATGATATCGGGCTTATCCAATGAAAAAAAATATATCGGAGGGTGGCCCAACATTTTATTGGAGTCCGACCAATGAACCTTCACGAGAACTAAAACACATAAATCTTTGGTTTGAAATAGTTTTCATACATGGCAAAAATGCATGTGTGAGGGAGTCGATGAGGACTTGAGGCATGAGCCATGATGACTCATGTAGAAACTGTATTATTCTTACTTGAATGTGTGAAATTGTGAACATGGTACTGCATGTGCACTTAGGTGAGGAGTAATCCGCAGGAGATTTTCTCTATTAAGCGCTTGCTCACCCCGTCAGAGGAAACTGCATTTTCAGGCATCAGGCTCCAGCGATGAGGCTCGCCAATGACTCGCCAGAAGAAAAAGGCTAGAAATGCCTTCTTGTATATTGTAAAATTTTGGGTAGAAAGACCCATTTAATGTAATTTTATGAATTTAAGAGTTGTAATTAAACCCGTATTTCATGATAAATATATTTTGGCAAGTTTTCCGAGTTTTTTTTTAATTTTTTTATTGATAACAAGGTATTAAAACCAAAAAGGAACAAGGACTTAAGGGGTATATGCATGACAAGAGGAACCAAAGCCAACCAAAAGAAAGAGCGAACGAAAAGCAAAAACAAAAATTTCTCAATGCCGCGCTTAGGAATACCGAAAATATCTCTAACAAAGGGTGTTCCACATCAAGCACCAAGCTAGCCCAAGAAGAGATAGAAAATAAAAAGCAGTGGATTTCAACTGACTTGAAAAGTAGCCACCTTCAAACACGAATTCTATTCATCTCTTTCCAAATAGCCCAAAACAAACAAAGCAGGAACCGCTCCATAACTTCGCATCCTTCCGTATGGGGAGGCGAACTAACCCCGCATCAAGTCTTTCACCGTGGTGCGCAAACCCACCCCCTCCGCACAAAGAGAAAATGGCACCCACATGCACCAAACCTAGGGCGTGCGGGAATGCTGCGTGTTCTAAAGATTCTTCATCCTTTCCACAAAAGCACACCTCGTTGGCAAGTTTTCGAAGTTTCGAGGTCCTTGTAGTGCTGACTAAATTATGTTCAATGTGCTTGAAACGAAATGAAAAGGACAAAAAAAAACGTCAGGTGCATCCTGAATTGGGACGTCACATCTTTTTCACAACAAAGCCCCAAAGGGTAAAACTCAACAACCAAGTCCCACCAATGCACAAACTTGGCTATAGGAAGTGATTTAGTCATCATATTTGCAGGATTGTCTTAGGCTCTGACTTTACTCACAACAATGTCACCACGAGCAATAATCTCATGCATCGTTTGGCTCCTATTAGCATGTCATCAATATAAGAGTAGATACAAAAGTGACTCATAATTGCATCGCTTTAATAGACAAAACTATTAAAGCTACTCTTAAAATCACAGAGATCATGAATGAGTCAAATCTCTTATACCATTGTCTAGAGACTATTTCAAAACCATAAAGAAACCTCTTTAAGTAGGCAAACATAGTCCTCTCATCCGAAACCATAAACCCTAGCCGCAGCATATGATGTCCTCCCCAAGCTCCCATGTAAAATGCAACTCACATCCAATTGCTCAAGCTCAAAATCATGAAAGCCACAATACCAAGCAAAGCTCAAATTGAGCTATGTCACCACTAGAGAGAATACATCCGTGAAGTCACCACCCGGAATATGATCAGACCTTTAGTAACTAGTCCCGCCATGTACCTTGCATTCTCAACCTGTGCGCCTTTTTTCTTCTTGAACACCCCATTTGTACCAAATGGATTTCTTCCCTTTAGGTAGCCTCACCATGTTCTCATGTCCCATTTTATGAAGGGACTCCATCTCTTCTTAGAGCAAATAATCATCCACTTACCTCAATCACTCAACTTACTCCCTTCATAAGTGGATGGCTCTTCATCGACTCAATATTATCTCGCTACACCTTGGCATATGCAACCGCCAAATCAACTTCATCATATTTTTGTGGTGGCTTAATAGTCCTCCTCTCTATCTCTGAAATATAATATTGTTACACAGAATTGTAGTCGTGAAGAACACTCCAATTAATCCGAATTAGTAACCAAACCAAATTAAAACTCACTTTTATCAACTCTCAGTACCATCCCCAACACTAGAGTCTTTAGGAGCCAAGACCTGAATCATGGAAGTCTCATAAAAATCTCATCTCTACTAATTACCACCCCTCGTTTCCCCGACACTACGATTTATAACCTTCACACCAAATTTATAACCAAGAAATATACACTCATTGATCTAGTTTTAACTTCCCAATATCAACATGGCATATGCAAGACATCCAAAAAATTTCAGCTAAACTCCACTATTAACTCTCCGCACGATCCCAACACTAGAGTCTTTAGGAGCCAAGCACCGAATCATGAAGTCTCATCAGCACCATCTCGCCATCATCAATTTCGTTTCGGACATCACTTTTACTCATAATCCTCACACCAAATTTATAACCAAGAAATATACACTTCATTGATCTAGGTTCTAACTTCCCATTATCAACATGGGCATATGCAAGACATCCAAAAAATTTCAAATCTGAATAAGTAGCAGAACTACCAAACCATACCTCTTGAGGAGTCTTCTTCACTATAGCAACTGAGGGAGAACTATTGATCAAATAACATGCAGTGGACGTAACTTCGCCCAAAAACTTCTCGCAACTAAGCACAGAGAGCATACCTAACCTTCCATCAAAGTCTATTCATATGCTATGCTACACCATTAGTTGTGGAGTATGACAAATTGTAAGATGTCTAATACCCTTTCTTGCAAAGAGTGTTAACTCATCAAACAAAACTCTGTTCATTAAAGTTTTACAAAAACTGGTTGAAATGAATAGTTTCGACATCATTGAAGGTCTCCATCAATTCATATTTTGTGTTAATACTAACCAGGTGGAAGAGCTGAAAGCAGAATTACTGGGGAGAGACTTCAACTTCTACCTGAAAGGATGAACTGATGGCGTCCTGTTCCTCTGAATCTTAGAGGACCTTTCAGGATTCTTTCTACACTCTTCCATGCGGTTGAACAGTTGGCAAGGTACTGGCCTTGTTGGGCAGCTACCTGAAAACAGAGAAGATGTGGGAGAAAGTGGCTATTGAGAAGTAAGTACTATTGAATTTTTTACCTGTGCTGTAGATGGAAGATTTTTCATCTGGGAATCCACTTCTGAAAGAGCTGACTTGAAAAATGCAATATCCAATTCGGTCCCCTGTTTTTCGCCTTGAGAACTCTTCAGTAAGTGAGCAATGTCTCTCATCTGCCTCCTATTTAATTACATTAAATAGACAAGGTAAAACTAGTTTATAAAAATTAAAGGGAATAATGAGTTTTGGACATACTTAGTTTTTTTTTTAAATTAAGAAATAGGCTTAAAAATAATATCCAAATTAATACATGAATTCATAGTAATTGGTGATATTAGTGTTCACGACAGTATTATTTGACTTTTAACATTAATAAATTTAAAAAAAAAAACTAAATACATCCAAAGCTAATGAATAATTGAGGTATGGCGGTCATGATCACACGGAGCGGCAGATCCATCATTTGCCTTCACTGACTTTTTTAAAATTTTAATAATTATAAGTAAAAACATTTTAAATTTTTTTTTTTTTTTATTGAGACTTACCCACTGGAATAAAAAATTGAAAACTGTCTCGCCTTTCTTGGCTCGTCACACCGGGAACAAGCTTTACATAAGGCTAAGGGAAATTGAAGTACTGTACTCATCTATACCCAAAAACCTTTATTTTCTTTCCAATTTCTGTTGAGCTATGGCCTCCAGTATCACACCATATTATAATTCTCTTCATCTTCTTCTTCTTCCACTTTTGATTCTCATTCTCGATGGAGGGGATGTGTTTAAGAGTTTTCGAGGCAAAGATACTTGCAGAAGCTTCACGGATCATTCCCTATTGGGCTTTGAATCAGCAATATCAAAACCTTTAGAGACAATGAAGCCTTCGGAAGGGGGAAGAGATCGCACCAGAGCTCTTACAAGCTATTGAAGAATCAAGGATTGCCGTTATTGTGTTCTCGGGAAAACTATGTCATCTAAATGCCAGCAAATGGTGCCTTGGAAGAGCTGGTCAAGTTCATCAACTGCAAAGAGGAAAGGGGAGCAAAAGGTTATCCTAATTTTCTATCATGGATCCGCTCAGCGCTAAACCAAAGGGAGATTTATAAAATAGCATTTTCCACACAAGAAAAAAAAATGCAGATGAGGAGAAAAGGGAAAGATAAGAAGATGGAAGACTGCTATGAGGGTATGCAGAAACTGCCGGATGCATGAATCTAGCACACTTCACCTTCCTCATTCAAAGTACTAGCCTTTCTCCTTTAAAATTAATGTTTTCAAATGTTTTTTAACTTATCTAATGCTAGGTGCGTTGCTGAGGAATATCGCAGACGTATGAAAGTTTCTCATGATTGTGCTTTATCTTTTAGAAATATATGGAGACACTTAATAAGATTGAAACTTAAGTAATAGTAGATTGATCAAATTTAATTTATATACAAATAGGAACAGATCAAAGGGGATCTTTCTCCAAATAAATGGTGAGACAAAGTCATGCAAGTATAGAAGATTAATGTGGTAACTGACCATCTAATCAGCATGAAAATTATTAGGTCCAAAATAGATTGAATGCAGATAAGTAGTTATTTGAATGATGAAATCCCTTATTTAAAAATAGGTGATAATAATATTATAGACATGTCAAGTTTATTTTGAAGTTTCTAGATATTTCTGAGTTCCACTGCTTAATACTCGATATGAATTAAGTTTTTTCCAATTTCTTAAGTTAATACAAATTAATCATATTTTTTCATTTTCTGTCAATTCTTTCATATGTACGCACTTCTAAAAAATAATGAAATTATACTTTTATGTAGTTCAATAAGTGTGGTTTGTTTCCTTTTAATTTAATTAAGTTCTATTACTTCAGACAAGTTATAGTTGAAAATTAGTACCACAATTTTCTCCATATTATATAGTTCTTATTACTCTAACAAGGCAGTTGAAAATTTAGGCATCATTAAATTTTCTCCATATGATCTATCGTCTTTTGCAACTAATGCTAATGCAAAATGCATGTTCTGTTATGTTTTGCAATTGGCAGCTATGAATCAGAGATTATTCAAGATATTAAGGAAATCTGTGGAACCATACCTATGGTTTGTGATGCTGATGAGAAATTGCTTGAATGGATTCTCGCTTAGAAAACTAGTATCGAGGTTAGAGATTCAGTCAAATGGTGTTCGTATGGTTGGGGCTTGTGGGCCGGGTGGAATTGGCAAGACTACCATCATCACGCTTCTTATAACAAAATTTTAATCACCTGGCACTAGTTTCTCGCCAAATGTCGAGAAGAATCCTACCAAAGATTCTGGTCTACTTAAGTTTCAAACAACAACTTCTTGATGATACCTAGGGTAAAAGGACAACTGACTTTGAAGAAAATTCATGAAGGTGTCAAAGAAATAAAGGACAAGCTTTCTCCAAAAAGGTTCTTGTTTTGTTGATGACATTGATGATTCGAGACGGTTAGAGCACTTAGTTGGAAAGCATTCTTTGAAGTCAGCTCGTGAAGTAGAATCATCATAACAAGAAGAAAGATTTGCTAAAGGCACATGTAAGTGGATTATATTTATGTGAGGTTGACAAATTAAAATGAAGTCAAAGCTCTTCAACTTTTCGTTCTTATGCTCTTTAGACAATGTCTTCCCCGGAAAGGTTACTGAGATCTCTATCCAAGTAGTACGATATGCTGATCGCCTTCCATTAGCGTTGTAGTTTTTGGGTCTCCCTTTATCTCGTAAAGGAGAAAAGATTGGAAAAGGAATTAAAGAAACTCGCAAGAAGTGCCTAACATGAAATTACGAATGCTCAAAATAAGTTATGATGGATTGGATCATACACAAAAGATGATATTTTTGTAGATTCTGCATGTTTCTTCAAAGGAGCTCATGGAAATAGTAAATACAAGTTTTGGATGGTTCTCGATTCAAAGTAAAGTGAATAAATGCTCGTGGATAGGTGTCTCATAACCATTTCAAATAAAAAAAAAAAAACAAAAGATAGAGATGCATGATCTGTTAGCCCAAATGGATAAAGAAATTGTTTATAAAGAATGTCCTAATGAATCGAGAGAGAAGCATTATGGTTAAGGAGGATGTTTGTCGAGTATTAATACCAAATACGGTAAGATGCATAGATATAGTTTAACAATATCTTTTTTATTTGAGTAGTTATTTATCTATATCATCTTATTAATGTTTTATTTATAATTATTGTGGTTAGCTTATTTTGCACTCTTCTTATATATATGGGGATCGAAAATTGAAGGATGCTTCTGAACACCAAAGGCACATCGTAACATGAGATAAAGTTTACTCTTTGAAGCTTCTTAAAAGAATGACTAGACTTAGAGTGCTTATCGTCAATAACAATCATGCAACTTTTTGAAGATTTTACATTTCCTTCTCATGACTTGACATATTCTATTGGGCTTCTATATTTTAGCATATCTACCATCAATACAACCATTTTGTATTTCTATTTGAAAGACAACAACATAAAACGATTTCTTCTGGAAGGAAACTTGGTATGCATTATTTATTTATTTATGCTCTTATTTTCTTTAATATTTTTAAGTCTTCTAAAATTATTCATTAAAGAAATTATATTTTGCTGCGTGTCTTAAAATATTAACACGGATGAATCTCGATGGTTCACACAGTCACACAGAAATACTGTAATTCTCAACCATGCCAAATTTGGAGACTCTATTTCTTTTAGGTTGTACAAGTTAATTTATTAATTAAGGAAAAAATATATCTTTATATTTAGTTGTTTTATGAAAAAAAATTAAAATAAAATAAAATAAAAATAAAAATTAGTTAGTTAGAAGATTACATTGTAAGACCCAAGAAATTCCAATTTCTGGAAAAATGGCAAAATCGTAATTTCAATTACAATATTGTAATTTCAGTTAAAAATTCAAAATTTATTTCTGGATCTCGGATGACGAAACGGATTTCACCGTTGAACTGGTTCATAATTCAGCTAATGTTTGACTTCTGCCTGAATCTGCAGACAATGGACTTAATTTTTTTCGAGACATCGCGGTTCGGGGTGTCAGAAACGTATTTTCGATCCGACGAAAGTCAAGATATAATATGTACTCATGTGTTATATGGCATGAGTAGAAATACGAAAATGGATACCGGACAGTTTGCGTCAAATCAGAAAGAAGGGACATAGATGTTTACTTGGTACCTAAATGATAATAAATATTTAACCAAATAGTGTCATCCTCTTTGTTTTGAAATACAAAGAGCAAAACGGGGAGGTTAGCTACTATTAAACAGGAAAATGGAGGTTTCGAGAGAGGAAGCGACTCTCTAGAATCGTGGAGATCCGACCGTCAAATGTTTGACATGGTGCCGTCTACGGGGAGGGTTTCGCGTGGGTACCGGATTTAAGGAGTTTCATCATACTCCGAGAGGTACGGGTTTCTCCCTACTTGGGTTTTATTCTTTATTTAAGTATATTTACGATGTTTGAGTTGATTGAGGCCGTGAATGTTTGCTGACTGTGTCCCAAAACTTGGGAATCAGATCTGTAATTTTTTGAGCCCTCTAGTGCAATGGAGTTGGTGGGCTGCTCGCATCCAGTGATGTTCTATGCTATAAATGATGCTTTGATGTGTATGAGGCCGAAACGTTTGTCCCGGTTCTGGCGAACCGATGATTTGGCGGGATTTCCGCAAGAATAGTAACGAGGGTTTCACTATTCTCGAGAATAGTGTTCACAAATAAATTTGTGAATTAATGTGTTTGGTCGAGTAATTCAAGTAGAATTGTCAGGTTTGACCACAGCCCACGTGAGCTAATTTTGATGTGATGAAATGAGAAATTACATAACATGATTGTGTGATTTAATTTTTATGTTAATATATGCATGTTTATATATTTGCATGTGTTATAGACTATAATGGAATTGGCATCATGCATTCCATATGCACTGGGACACCCAGGACTAGGGAGTGAGTGCATGAGACTTAGCTCCAGAGAAAATGGTTTCGAGGGTTGCCCAAACCAAAATGATCGGAGGGTAGTCCATACTAAAATATCAATCGCTGAGACGGCCTCAATTAATATACACTGAGGGTAGTCCATAAATAATAGACAATAATCGCAGACACCCAATCGATATATATATTTATGCATTATGTTTGCCCACAAACAAACATAATAATTGCCACAGCTTAGGTGAGTGTGAGGGAGTCGGTGAGGACTCGGGTATGAGATGATTACTTAGACATTCAAGTAGGATCATGCATTTGCTTGAATGTATGTTTATTTTGAACATTATGCACTTTAAAGAGAGCAGCCCAATAAAGGATCCATCAATGGCATTAACACCTGCTGAGACATTATTTTAGTTGCATGGTTTACAGAGGAACAAACATCCTGGTAGAATTAAAGATTAAACATTGATTGGGCCAATGCCAAAAATGTCTTTGATCAAGAAGTAAATAATAATAAGATGGGAGGAACTATTAAAGATTTTAAACAAAGAGATAAAAGTTTCTTTTCCATTAACAAAACATGGAGTAGTGTGAGAAATCAATGGAGAGAGGAAGAGCACCTCTCCCAGATTCTCGCCAACGGATCAATGGTCTCAGCCTGAGCGCAACAAAGTTATCTGGTCGCATATTACAATCGACTTGGTGAGTCCCATAACCCCAAGATGGATCCTTCCCATCGTTTTATCTTTGCGCCAGAGTGTTGTTCGGATATGATGCGCCCTGAATAAACGTCGTATTTTCAGTCCAACCACTGGGACTTATTTAAAAACTCCTATAAAATGTTAATCAGTACTTGTCAGGTCTGTTCCGTTCATATATACAGTGGACCTGGGTGATCCAAACAGAATTGTTTGATCAAGAATCAGCACATGTGGTTTTAACTTTGAAAATACAAACCATAAACAGTGACTATGGTTAATCTATAATATATACAAAAGATATTATATTAATGATCGGAATAAGATAGACGGCATCCAGGCAATCAAACTTAGAATTGAGAAAGGGATACACACAAACGAAAGAAAAAGGAAAATGGTCGTGAGGCGAATTTCACAGATTTTCCAAGAATTTCGGAGAGTCATTCAACAACATCCGAGGTAATCACGCATCGTTTGAGAACAATTTAATCAACTCGAGGCTATCCACATATTAACAATTGCGAATATTTCGCGAACAAAACCTTTATTTTGAAAATCATTTTTCTACAACCACTGGGCGGTCGCAGAGTCGAGAACCCGCACGGATCGGCACGCAGAATATCCGCAGAACGCGGACCGCTGGCGACGACGCCAGCCACGCACCAGTGGAACCGCGGAGACGATCGCCATCGGTGAATATGTTCGTTCCGCCGAGGACCGCTGACGAAATGCGGCGCACGATGATCGCGTCACGCCGGAGGCCTTCGCCAGAGCCGTGCCGATCGTAGCCTGAAGATCATCTTAGCAAACAGCGCACAAATCGGTAACCATCATGCTCAAGATAGCGTAATCAACCTGAACCGCGGTAATAGAGCGGCGTACTTGCGAGCACGATGCCGCTTCCGTCACCATTCTTCCGAATACATTGTAACTCAGCGGAATGGCGAGATTAACGATTCGTGTTGCGCTGACGGTCGTTTAACGATAACCCCCGATCGGGCCAGCGGGATGGCGGAGGCCTTCGGCGGGTCTCGGTTCAACTACCTGGCGATCACGCTGAAAGAAAATCTCGTCTGAAGATAGAGATCGACGATAGATGCAGAATAATATTAAC
Organism: Tetrastigma voinierianum; assembly: GCA_016808115.1. Taxonomy (NCBI): domain Eukaryota; kingdom Viridiplantae; phylum Streptophyta; class Magnoliopsida; order Vitales; family Vitaceae; genus Tetrastigma; species Tetrastigma voinierianum. Next base: position 26,519 of record JAEQBH010002964.1, on the reverse strand, counting down.
GAGTTCAAACGATCACATACTTCGCCATTCTTATCAATCAACCGCGAAACTTACTATCAACGAGTATCCTTATTCTTTTTACACCTTTATCCCTATAGCCTTTACAAGTTTTTATCCTCAATTAACTTTTTTCCGCGATCTCGGGGAATATTTGATGAGTGGATATCTCGGAAACAACTTCTTATTTAGCAGAACCATCGATTGCAGAATATAGCGCGGAAGAACGATCGATAAATATTCTTACTAATAATGAATCGAGCATAATCGGAGAATTAAAACATATTCCAGAGTCGAGTTCCGAACTGTTTAACGTTCACGCGACTAATACGAATCATTACCTCTCGTTCTGAGATCCTGAGAGTTGGTGCAAGATCACCTTGGTAACTCTTTGGAACTTTCGCGAATCTCGACGGTTTCAAACATAAACGACGAGTTTCAAGATAAATGAACTTTAAGCTCAACCAAATTTTGAATCGGCATCAAGATGAACTCAACATCAGCGTAAACTGAATAAACATAAACAAAGAAAGTACGAAGTCATTAACATTTTCTTGTTATTCTACATCAATAACGTTTCAACTAACTTTGATTAATGGAACATTCTTTCGACATTTGAGAAACTAATCATACCACTTTATCAGCAATAATGTGTTAATCTATGTCACCTTCCTATCCAAATTTTTCCAACCGCACTCTTACGACAGCCGATTATCATCGCACAAGCCACGTTCAGAACCATAATAATTCACAAACAACAAAAAGATGCTACAAATCATCAATATTGATCCAAGTCCTGGTAGAAAGAAGAAGCTCATCTTTGAAAATAATATTGACTGAGTCTGTCTGGTCCAAAGCACTTCGAACCAAAGAAAAACATACCATAAAATCATTTTTCGCGCTAATGCACTGTTAAAACATAATTAAAATTAAATGATGAACAAAATTTCAAATTTTTGCATTTTTGCAACAAAACAACTGAATAATAGATATAAATTGATCCATAAGTTTGAACCGTTTTTATCTCATTTTCCTTCCTTATTTTTTCCTAAAAATTTCTAACCGGTCCGTTTCATTTTTAATAAATGTTTATTTTTGAATCAGTGATAATTTTTTTCTTTTTTTTTAATTTATAATATTTTTGACGAACAAAGACTTATTAATACTGAAGACGCATATTCAGATAACATGTCAGAACCTAATCTCGTGAAATGGCAACTTATACGAGAAATCTAAAATAATGTATCATTCGCCTATTAACGCGACAAGATGAAGAACTATGGCACCACCGGCAATGACAACGATCATAACCGGGCGGATCAGAAAATTTTAAACACGATAAAGACATCACCTTCCAACAACCAAACATAGAGGATATTCAACCAATCAACTATTGAATATGGTATTCATCGCACTGATCGCGTATTGGTTTTGATCAGAGATTGAAGACCAAACAGTTTAATCACAGAATAAAGATTGAAGATCCTGGTTCCATTTTGTTGTTAATGGATGATATTTAATATCCGAATCAACGTTGACAGTCCATTCTACAGAACGCGTCAGTTATCGAATCAAAAAGGTCTGAATATTTCAACCAATGTTAGTATTAAACTTCCAAGATGATGTTATATTACTTCTGAAGATCATTGCGCTTTCTTGAATAGCAATGAAAGATCCCACCAGCAGCCTTCTTCGTCAAAAAAGAAAAATTTTTTACAGCTACCTTCATTGGCACTTCGAGCTCAACCAAAACGAACCCGCATATATGTAGAATAAGAGCAGGTCTCATACTTCCCTATTATATCCTCTTCAGCATTTTCTCAACTCATTGAGTATTCAGAGACACTTTCTATATCATTAGAATAATTAATATCTAATAATTTGGATCCAATACGCCTTCTTGTCTTTAATCAAGAAAATAAATGAGTAAGACATCAGGTTTAAAGGAAAAACACAAAGGCCTATCCAGAACCAAAATGCCATGAAAAAGAAATAGAGATAAAACCGGAAGAAAAGAAAACTGAGAAAACAAAAATTTAGAGCTAGTTGAAATGAAACATCTTAAGAAGGTTCTTTCGTGTGTCCATTTTATTATTTTTCTCATTATATGAAGGATCACTAAGAAATTTAAAAATAATTAAAATTTTGAGGAATTTAAATATATTTATTTCTTATATTCACAACTAAAACTAATCATAAGAAAATGATTTTCCTTAGTGTTTTTAACCTTCCCTAGTAATTTCCGCGATCCAAATGGAGCCAAGGAAATCTTCCAAGAAAATCAAATATAAGTATATTACTTTAGAAACCCTATAGATTTTGGGCCATATTATTTAATCTTACTATGATCAATTAAAATAAATAAGTGAGTTTGAAATATTAAATAACTTTAATATGTTGGATTTAACCTCCATTTTTATTTTCCTCTCTATTTTTGTTCCTTCCTTTGTATTTTCCTTCAAATTTTCTAGACAGCCTTGTGTTGAGAGATATGTATTATGCATTTTGGAAGTAATATATCAAAGTACCTGCAGCCATGTCATCCATAAGCCTGATAATTGTGGAGCAAGCTCAATGATCTGGCCCACACGCCCAATCAAAGGCCTCTTTGTTTGGTTGCCATTCCAACAAAGTGAGATGATTGTGAACATGGGGACATCATAGCTACTAGTGCAATTCCCATGGCTTCTCACAGTTGGTACGTATTCTCCGTGGAGCCATTTTGCTTCATTGAAGTAAGCTCGGAACAGAGCCTTTCATCTGGAATATATTCAACAAAGCAAATGGTATAATGGGGGAGCACAAAGTATTAGCTAGAACTTAAAGGCCATTTGAAACTCCTGGAAAGTGAAGAAAAGTGGAAGAAAAGAAAATTTGAGGGAAATAAAAATAGTTTTAAACTTAATAAATTAATTCTGCTTCTTATTCTAACTCATTTATTTGTTTATCTCTATACAAGGACTAAGAAATTTAAAAAATATAAAATGTTGAGAGTTTGATTATATTTGATTTTCTTTTATATTTTCTATGATAAAAGAAACATGAGTAAATCACTTTTCCTTAATATTTTTTCTTTTCTTCCCTAGTATTTTCTAGGCTCTGAGAAGAATTCTTACCACCCTTGCATAGTGAACACAATAAGATCTTTTTCATTCTCCTCCTCACTTCTTTGTAGCATCTACACAAGATGATAAATGGCTTCATGTATTCCATGCTACAAAACATGCAAATGTAAAAGGAGTTTGATTTATATACTTATTTTCTTTTATATTTTCCGCATGATGAAAATACCACATATGAGAAAATAATTATGATCTCTAGTATTTTTTTTTTCTTTCCCAATATTTTCCAAGCCCAAAGAAGAATTTCACCCCTCTTGCATAGAACACAATAAGACTCCTTTCTCCCGCACTCCCTTTGTAGGCATCTAAGATAGCATGATAACATGGCCATGTGTACCCGGAAGCTAATCTATACAATTATCGTCCCACTTGAAAATTAGCCCCTTCTCCTTTTAGGTTTACATTATGTAAAACCTAGGAAAAATGTCATTTTTCTGAAAAATGGTAAAACGGTAATTTGCCACTGTAGAACATGTTGAAAACCCTGTACTGGCAGATCTTGATGACCTAAAAACGGGATCTCCCCACCGTTAGAATCTTCCTCAGAATCTGAGCCACCAACTCCGACCCCCTCGTTTGGACTCCCCGAGACGCCGAATTCATGTATTTCCACATACGCGTGATGACACATGAGTGGTGCCACATGCACGGATCCCCATGTGGATACCACTTGAAAAAGCGAGAGGGCACGCATGAGAGCCATGGTGTGGAAATTACTACCTAGTGCATGTACATAGGACATGGCACATGGAAAATGAATCATATAAAAGACACATGTCATGTGAGAGAAATAAAGAGTGAGAGAAATTCTCGGATCAAACCAAGAAACACCGGCGGAGGGAGAAAAGGAAAATAAATGGAAAAGAAAGAAAATAGAAAAAGAAAAGGAAGAAAGAAAGAAAAGAAAGGGGAGGAAAAGAAAAGAGAGAAGAGAAAAAAAAAAAGAAGTGCGTGGGAGTGGAAAACGAGAAGGGGAGATGTAGAGAGTCGGCCATGCACTCCGATTTCCTGGTGGCTTCAACGATCGACAAATGATAAATGAGAATTAAAGTTTGCCTACTTCGACGAAAGGCTTAGTAGGTGCCAAAAACACAAAGAGGTTGGGTTTTCTCATACACTGGTTCCTCTTAATCTAAGGGTCGTAAATGGCCGTGTGGTTCAACCCCAACCATGGGACTCCAGCTGGACATTGGGACCGTTTTTTCTGGACAGTCAGACCCGTTTTTATGGTCTGCATCCGTCGCTTTTGGTTCCTGAAAGGTTGGAAAATGCATGTTAGATTTGGTTGTGAACTCCGTTGGCACGCCGCCGAGTTCGAGGATCTTAATGGCTAAATTTATACCTGCAAATGAAAAGGTTTCGAAAGTTGTAAAAATAAAATAGTAACAAAACAAAAGCTGAAATTCTTACTAAGTCTAGATTATTTTTGGGCGCGCGCCAGGTATGTCGGATTTATGGCCTAGAAGGGCCAGTTTCTAGGGACTATTTTTGTGTGCTGGTTGCCGAAATTTTATAACATGTTGAATGTGTTGTAAATATAAAAGCTGATATATCGTGTTATATATATTAACATGAATGGATGTAAATTATATGCTTTCAATATAATTATCCATGGTACTTTGGCATAGCACGGCGGTTATAAATTGTTCCATGTAGTGTTCATTATACATGTAACATGAGATAAATGTAGTAGCATTTTTGCATTGCATATGCATCGAAACACGCATTCCATGGGTGTGAGTGCATGGTTGGTAACCCACAACGCGCTTGGTGTTTGATTGGGTGGGCTGTTTGGTACTGGACAACGTCCAACAGAGTCGCACAATTGCATGAAACGAAAAATATCTACTGGGTGTCAGCAAGAAGGGATAGATCCCCCCTTGGGTGAAAGACCCGCCAATTATGGTCAGACATAGTCCCCAGCGATGAAAGGTCGTAAAAGTGTCTGGGTTTGCGGAGCCCACGATGGGACACCAAAAATCCGCTACCCACAAAAATGGCCATGATTTTGAATATAAAATGATCATTGTGATGTAACCCAAAAATTTTTTGGCTTATAAACAAATAAAATTGGTTTTGAAATGATCATTGGATGTCATCCGTATCGACAAGCCACACTTAGCATAAGCATAAGGGAGAGAGTTGGTGGAGGACTTCTTAGGGACATGGGGCATGATGAGTCTCATCTCTCGATTCATGGCACGTAGGATCTGGCGTAGAATTCTCAGATATTCTTCACTGAATGTCGATGTGTGTATTATTGTGTGAACATGATATTGCATGCGGCATCTCAGCGGGAGTAGCCCCATAGAGTTATCCCACGCCAAAAAGACGCTTCACCCCGTCGTGGGACCCCCTTAGCATGTGTGTTATGTACAAAATGACCCTTATCCTGTGGACCCGGTAAAGTGAAGAAAAACGAAACGTGGCTTTGGAAACCGGCTTTGTAAAAAACTAGATTTTACATGTAATATTTTGTATTACAAGAGAAATGTACTCGAACTCTTATGAACTGCTTTTGATAAATTTGTACATTTTTCTAAAAATATATATGCATGAATGGATCCCTAAGTGAATGGGACGCGATTCGGTGGTATCGAGATATGTGTGATACCACAGTATTCTCGCTCGCTGATCAAGCCATAACCCAGACCCCCAAGTTTTGGGGCTGTCATTATCAAAGCCTAGGTATACGAACGTATGTGGTCGCGGGCATGGGTTTAGGACATGTAGTTATAGTACATAGCTTAGGTTATGAATGCCTAGGGCTCGATGTCTGATATCAGCATCATAGCTTGGTATCAAAGTATTCATTGTGCATTCTTATGAATCGTTGTGTGATGATTGTGTTACATAATGTGTGTTACATATTGTGTGGATCTCATGCATAGAGTGCCCAGCCCCATTAGACCCGGGCTTGTGGTAGTCTTCGCTGACTATTCGATCTACCTGGGCGGCATAGAGGAGCATGAGGATCATTTGAGGACTGTTCTCTAGGACCTAAGAGAACATCAATTATACGCCAAGTTCAGTAAGTGTGAGTTTTGGCTTACTGAAGTAAAATTGGGACATGTAGTGTCATCTTCGGTATAAGGTCAAATGATCTCGAGAAGGTGTGGCAAGCATGAAGTCTGAGAGGCCGAAGTCAATCTTTGAGATACGCACTGGGATTGGCGTGGTACTACCGGAGATTTATCGAGATTTCCACTAGTTGCACCCATGACAAGATTAACCCGAAAGTTAGGTCAAGTTTGGAGCGAATGACTAAAGTGAGAAGGCATTCCAGGAATTAAAAATGAGGCTTACTTCAACCCCTATCCTGATAGTCCCGGAAAGGGGATAGATGTACACAGTGTACTACGATGCTTCTAAGGACGGACTGAGATGTGTTTTGATGCAGTCCGGGAGGGTTGTAGCTTATGGTTCGACGCTTGAAGAACCACAAGCGGAATTACCCCTATTACTACGACATGGAGTCAAGGTCATAGTCTTTTTCCTTGAGCGGCTTGGGTGCCACTATCTATACGGTGAGTAGTTCGAGGTATTTTCATACCACAACACAACGGGACCTCAACATGAGACAACTCAGGTGGATGGAATATCTAGAAGACTATGACTTCACTTTGCATTACCATCCCGATAAGGCAAATGTAGTGGCTGAGGCACTCAATCTAGTCGCCGTGGAGTACCGCCCAAATATTTCCCAGAGTGGCGTGATATCGGTTGTGGGACAATTGACTACAAGCATGCTGATCAAGCTTCCTCGTGGTGTTTTGGGAAGTTTAGTGGCTACACCTTCCCTTACCGGGTAAAGTGATTAAGTCCCGTGGAGAGGACACGTAGATATTGTCCATCGTGACCTGGTACTGGGCACACAAGTGATGAAGGCCGGCCCATTCATTCCGATGATAGCCTTAGGATGGGTTTCGTGGTTCCCTAGTTGATAGATCTCAGGAGATTCTCAAGGAGTTCCATTGCTCCCGCTTATAGTGCATCCGTGTGGCACCAAGATGTACCGAGATTCATTGTCAATATTACTAGAGTGGGATAAAAGAAACATGTGGATGACTCCCTTGCTCGACGACGCCCTCACACGTGAACATCGGTAAAGGCCGAGAACTCCAGGTCGTACCTAAAAAAAGTGGTTACCCGCCTTCTAAAGTAGCCGAGTGGAAGTGGAAACATATCATGATGGATTTTGTGACTCACTTTTCATGGACATCGCGAGCTACGATGAGGTGCGGGTGAGAGTGGATCGCTCACCGCGCATTTTCCGGGTCGCGGTGGGATTACCTTCACGCTGGAGGAGCACAAGGTGTTATACATACGAAAGATCATCCCGCTACATGGAGTGTCGCCTCTATCGGAGGTTAGGACCGGATCCCGGGTTTATGGCTCGCTTGGAAGATGCCTTCTCCAGAGAGACACGGGAACATCTGATGATGGTTAATCGCCTTTCATCCACAAACAGACATGTGAGAGAGACCATACAAAGCTGGGAGGACATGCTGCATGCGCCCTATATCCTCAAAGGTGGCTAGGAAGAGCATTTACCCTTGGTAGAGTTTACCTATAACAACAGTTATCGGCGAGTTACTGCCGTATGGCACCCCTATGATGTTTTTATATGGGAGGCCATGTCGATCTCTCCGATTGTCGGGACTGGAGAGATGGGAGAGATCCACCACGGGTCCGGATTTTATTAAAGACACCTCGGAGAAGGTGGATTTGATATGGAAACATCTTCTCACGCCAGCCGGTAGAAGAAAGCTACAACCGATGACGACCTCTAGAGTTTGCCGCGTAATCAAAGTCTTCGAAAGTGATGCCTAAGAGAGGAGTGCGATTAGATCCGCCAGCGTGGAAACTATCGTCGAGGTATATCGGGCCCTTCGAGATACTCAAGATGGTGGGTACAGTTGCACATCAGTTGGCATTACCACTGAGTTTATCGGGTGTCCATGAGGTATTCCTTGTCTCCATGCTCTGAAAATACACCTTCGCATCCAACTTAAGTGTACCGATCGGGCGAAGCATATGATACATATGGGACCTTCGAAGAGGGACCAGCGTATCATGGATAGCCGGGATCAGGTTTTGCGAAACAAGGCTGTGAGGCTAGTGAATGTGTTATGGTAGCATCGAGGAGTGGAATAGGCAACATGGGGGAACGTGAGATTACGACGCAGGCCACTTATCCTTTCTTATTTAAGGATGAAGTGCACGTTGTTTAGCCTATTCGTACTTAAATGAATTTTGTTGCATATGCATGAGATTGTAGGTATGTGTATAAAATCTAGGACAAATTTTCTTAAGGATGGTGGGGCGGCGGCGCACTACGGAGAATGTAAACCGTGGAAAATGCAATTTCTAAAAAGCTGGCAAAACTACTTGCCATCAGAGTAATAAAAGTTGTAAACCTGAATTTTCTAGATCTCGACTACAAAAATGGATCTCACCATTGGAATCGCTCCTCGCAAAAATCTAGCTACTGATACGACTTCATTGATTCCGAGATAGTTGAATTTCAACATATTTCGAGGCACCTGCATCTGATGACACATGAAGTGGAAAGCCACATTAAGATGACCATGTGGATGCCACTGGGCAAGCTTAGGAGGCACATGGGCATGAGAGCCATGTGGTGTGTTTGCCACCCACGCATATGTCCATGCGACACATGGCACATGGTAAATGAATCATATGAAATATCACATGTCATGTGAGTAGGTGAATAGGAAAGTTGAGGAAATTTCGATCAAACCAAGAAAAATTTTCGTGAGGAGAAAAGGAAAAGAAATAGAAAGAAAGAAAAGGAAAAGAAAGAGAAAAGGAGAAAAAGAAAAAGAAATGAAGAAAGAAAAAGAAAGGGAGGAAAACAAAAAGAGAGAAGAGAGAAAAAAAAAAGTCGTAAGGTGGGAAAGGAAAAAATGAGAAGGGAGATAGGAGAGCTGGCCATGCACCCCCTGATTTCCTCCGTGTGTTCCAACCGGCCGTAAAGTCGATGGTTGAGTAATTAAAGTTGGCTCACTCGAAGGAGAGCTATGAGTAGGTGCCAAAACACAAAGAGGTAGGTTGGGTCGCGGTGGTTCGTACTCTCTAACCATGAGACCGAAGCTTACGTAATATCGGGATTGCTTTTTCTGACGCTTAGGACTAGGTTTTGAAGGTTGGTATCTGAGCCGGTTTTGGTTCCTGGAAGGTTGGAAAATGCATGCTGGATTTTGTTGTGAACTATTTTGGGATAATTCGGGTCGAAGCTTCAGGGACTACTTCATGGCTGAATTCCTATAGCTATAAATGACAAGCTTCGAAGTTGTAAAAACATAAAATAAAACAAAAGCTGAAATTTATGGTCGAGCGCGGCTAGTTTTGAAGTGGACTATTTTTTGTGTGTTATTTCGAAATTTCTAATAACATGTCGAATGTTGTAAATATAAAAGCTGATATATTGCGTTATATATATTAGCATGAATGGATGTAAATTATATACTGATATAATCGTCTACGGGTACTTGGCATAAAAAGTACCCGTTATAACCGTTCGGGCGGGTGTTCATTATACATGTAACATGAGATAATATAGTGACATTTTCCATTGCATAAGTGATGGGAAACATCGCAGATTTCATGGGTGTGAGTATGGTGCCGGTAAATCAACAATCGCCATTATGCTTCGACCGGTGGGCTTGGTAAATGGGACAACGCCTAAATCGCGTGAGTCGCACCTGCCGCATGAAATGGAAAATATGTGTCTGGGTATCAGCAAAAAAGGGACAGATCCCCCGTGAAAGACTCGCCAATTATGGTCAAACATGGGGTCCCCCAACGATGAAAGGCCGTAAAGTGTCTGTTTGCGGCAGCTGGTACACACCAAAAATCCGCTACCCATAAAAGGCGCATGAGTTTTGAATATAAAATTATCATTGTAATGTATCATCCAAAAAGCTTGGTTTATAAACAAATGAAATTGGTTTTTAAAATGATCGCTGGATGTCATCCGTGACGATCTGCTTTAACCCTGGCATAAGCATGTGTGAGTGAGGCGGAGACTCGACATGGGGCATGATGAGTCTCATCTGCTTTCATGGCATGTAAGATTCCATGTAGAATTCTGCATATTCTTATTGGAATGTTGATGCAGGTATTATTGTGTGAACATGGCATTACATGTGCACTTAGGTGTGGGAGCAGCCCTTGGTGAGTTATCCTTACTAGTATCAAGCCGCCTCGGCGTGGGACCCCCTTTCAAGTGTAGGTTATGTACAGGCGGCTGACCCTCATCCGAGACCGCAGGTGTGAAGAAAGCCGAATTGTGGCTTTGAGAAACCCTTTTGTAAAAAAAAACTAGATTTTACATGTAATATTTTGTATATAAGAGAGTTGTAACTCGAACTCTTATGAACTGCTTGATAAATTTGCACATTTTTCTAAAAATATATATGTGCATGAATGGGATCCCTATGGACTGATCTAGTGTATCGAGATATACACCACGTGTTCCCGCCAAGTATTTATGGTTGTCAACAAAACTCTTGTGTTTTTGGGAAGGCCACACACATTAATGAAAAATCATCTCAAATGTGAAATTTGTTTGTCTATCATACCTCTCAATTGCCTCTATGAAGAAAGCCCACTTCTTCAACAAGCCATACACATCATAAATGTCATCTATCACTGTTATTAGAACAAGTAGTTTGGTTTGTATTCTTCTAGCATATGAGTATTGGGGCTCGAAACATGCCGCGACGATCCAAAGGTAGGTTTCGACCACTCTATCCCGGACAAAAGGTAACTTCAAGGAGAAATCTATATCCTTCCACTACCTAAGAAATACACTAATTCATATGAATTATCCAGTAAGTAGAAGTTCGAATATTAGATTTGAAACCGGACCTTAGTGATTTGGCTTAGCTCTTCTTAATAAAGTGGGGACCGCAATAGGTTGAAATCTAATTCCTGGCAAGCCTCAATAAAGCTCTACTATGTGAAGCTTCATTTTGATAGATAGATATGTTAATCTTTATTCTACCTTTCCAAACCTTTTCTCGATGGCCTGTATAGGGATTTGGTTACTTGTACCGCAAGAGGGTATTCTAAATGTTCACCAAAGACCAGGTGAGTGGTGGTGGAAGCAAGTAAGCTTCATCTAGAATATCCTTTTGAACCCTAAGATGCGCTCATACAAACCTAGCATACCTTCCATTATCGCGATTGTACATCTTTGAATCTACCATTTTCATCTTTCAACCCATTGAATATATCTATTAAATGAAAATATTAAAGACAGAAAAACACGTAGAATAGGCAAAATGAAAAGAATAAAAGGAGCAAATAGATTACATGAAAAACCGCAAGTAGGGGAAAAAAAAAAAAAACATAAGCAGATGAAGAGAAATTGATACAACATCAAAAGTATTGTGATTATTACCAAAAAACCTGTGAAACCCTATGAATATAGACATAATTCAGGTCACCTATTAGAAGTCTCACATTGGTTTGGACACCCGTCCAATTGGAAGTGAATATATATGCGTGAAACCTCTCCTCTTCTTATAAAGCCTTTAGCGGGAGATGAAATGATTCTAAAATGTTAACATGATATTGGGAAAGCTTGGTCAAGTGTCTAGATCATAGCGGAGGAAATTTCTACACCCATCATCCTTGAAAGCGATCTCGGGAAAGAAAAACCCACTCCGTGAGGGGTTGGAAGTCCCACATCAGCCGGACACCCGGCCCAATCGAAGTGAATATATATGGAGGGAAACTCTTTCTCCCGTTGTAAGTCCTTTTTAGTGGAGGTGAAAGGGGTCACAACATCCACCCAACTATAATGGTAAATTTTTTGAGATATAAGATAGTGCGGTAGTGGAAGATTCCTACCGATATTCATGACCCTACCACATGAAATATTGAACCCGTGCTGTCTTAGAAGATCTAAATCTGAGAGAGACATCGTAGAGATCGCGTATATTTTTGTCGCCACGTGATGGTGATTATCATAGATGTGTTTCAATGTTGCTTCAATTCTTTTAAATGGTATGCCGTCTCAAGTCTTTTTGAACTGCATCAATGAAGTTCAGTTGCTGTGACGGCTTACCAGCAGCTGCCACTAGCTCTCCCCCAACTACCTGTTTCAAATCCTCAATAGACACATGGGTCATCTGGTACCATTACACAGCTGCACACATTACTGGTAAACAAATTCAAAGAAAACATCAGATAGTCGAAATGTTCTTGCGTAAATTTACATGTTGTTACCTCATCATCAGGTGCGTAGTCAATGAAACGATTGCCTTCGATACCACAGGGATCTAAAGTTTGCCATCGGTCGATTTACCGGTTTATAACGTGGGGCAGGATAAGAACACATGTTGCCAAGGATGGATATTAAGATAAATCTACCAGCTCCAGTGTTTTTAAAGTCCTAAATTCAGCAGCAAGTCACATGAGCATGATTTATATAAATACTCTTTGTCATGAAGTGCTATTGATGAATTGTTGCAGCAGGTGAACGTTATTTTTGTATTTTACATCAATTACCCGTGATAATTGAATTTTTGGCTGCATGCTTTGGCAGTTCATTGTAAACTGCGCTGGGGTATGGGGAGCATTGATAATTATGGATATTGCCCCCATATGGGGTGGGGTCGAGGCATTTGGACTGTTTGGAAATTATTATTAGAAAGAAAAACACTAAATTATAAAAATAATACACTGTTTGTTTCCTTCAAAATTTATTCCTCTTTTTCCCCAACCTTTTCCTTTTTAAGATACTAGAAATGGTCACCGGTAAGTCATAGCTTCCTCTAAATTAAATAAATTAATTTAGTATATAAAATATATACAAAAATATTATCTTCATTAAAAGTGGAGTAAATTCGGTATGAGTGATATAAATTATTACACAAGAAAAGTATCTTATTTTGACATATTTTTACGTATTTCTGTATAATATGAAAACTATAAGAGCTAAGAGTGGGGACCTATGCTTTTCAAGATGAACTGAGGTGTTAATTTGTGGAAATCTTTACTCTGTTCCGTTAAAACTGATAATATACAAAGGCCTGAGATACAAAAGCTCTGGGTCTGATTCATTATTATAAAAGATTTTGTAGATGTAAACGATATTATATCACATAAAAGCAATAAAAAGTATTATGCAAAGATTCGACGCGAAAAATATTAATTTGATAAAAAAATGAGTGCACCAGTATACAATAATGTTAAGTTGATTGCCAATAATAAGGCAATGAGTGCTTATACATAATTATAACATTACATAAAAATCAAAGTACTATATGATGATAATGAAAGTAAACGTAGACAATAACAATTTCTAAACTATACATTCTTAGCAGTTTTAAAGAACCGAATATAAATACAGTGGCAGACCCAAAAAATAAGTTGAGGAAAGGTAAAAACACTAGGTTTTCTAAAAAGCACTAAGGAAAGGAAAGTTAAGAAAAAATAATTTTCTGCGTTTAATTGTTCAATATAAAAATTTAAGTTGTCAATGAGGTATCACTCAGTGGTTAGAGTGGTTGTGGAGAGGGGCATAGGGAAGGACCATAAAAATATTTAGTTATAATTCCAAGTGAATAAATGTGCCAAAAAAGGTTACGTTTGGTTTCTCAAAAATATAAGGAAAGAAAAACCGGTTAAGAAAATAATTTTCTTATATTTGGTTGTCTTCTTGAATTTTCTAAAGAAGACATATATAAATAAATTTATAGAATTCGTGGATGTGCCTTGTGTGCTCTCATCTCGTTTGTGAATTCAAAAAATTTGAGAGCATTAATTTTCCTCCTCGAGATGGCAAAAGAAGAAATGAAGAATATGCACAAATAGTAAGGAAAGTACTGAAAAAAAGTTCACCTCGGGAAGGCCACGCAAAGTGAGGACTAAAGAGAACGCTATAATCCCGTGACCCAGCAGGCGCGCATAAAAGCTTAGTTGCTCACATTATTAAATATTATTCGTAGACGCAAACAAGCCTAACAGAATATGAAGCTTTGACTAATATACATTATTTAAAAAAATAAGTCTTAAAATCAAAATAATGTCCAAACTTGTGCGTCCTAGTCACATCTAAGATAATATTAGCAAATGCTATATCACTAACTCCGGCAAAGATATACTTCTTAGAAAGTAACCCACAGATTAAACTTTAAAATATGCCGCAATCCTTATGTCGCGATATTATTTTGACGTCAGCGACCTTCCCTTTCCAATCTTTAGTCTTCAAGGTCGGTTACGACCGCTCTTAATGTACAAAATAAACTGATGCCATTTGGACGAATGTGGCAACACTAATACTCTTGTCGCGACACAATGTGTGCCGCCGGGTCGGGTTCTTGTGGGTGTCGCGGATATTGTTGGGCGACATCTCGGCCGAGACCTTGACAGAATACCGACAAGTTTGTGAGTGTCGCCGACATTCGCGCCGGTCGGGTCTTCAATGTGCTTGTAGCGACATAAGTTTCAATGCGTCGCCATTATGTTATGCGCTTTGTAAAATTTTAAGTCAATGCCTCGCTCATCGACCCGCATTGAACTTGTAATTGCTAATGCCGCAGACATCGACCGTTATTGTTTTTTGAAAAACTAGATCCTTCTCTTCTCCCCCATTTGTTGTTTATTCCTTTCTCTCCTCCTCCGCTCCTCTCCAGCGATTGGTTTTGACCTCCAATACACTGCATTCCTCTTCCATAGCAAGTAACCTACTCAGTTACTGGGCGAGCATTTTTAATTTTGTGTGTGTTCCACCTTTTCTCTCAGTTTTGCAACTCTTATATATAGTAAGTATGTAATGTATAGAAGAAAGACTCAGAAAGATTCTGAGTCTGTATATCATTATAAACTATAAATTACAAGAGGAGGCCTTATATAGGCTAGTGGGGCTATACAACCCTAGGAAAATACAAATTACAACTCCTTAGAAAATAAAAAAATAAATCGAACAATATACACCCATCCCCTAAACTCATGGTGGTTTAAGAGAAACCATTATGAGTTTGGAAGCTAAAGCCCTCAAAGTTCCCGGAAGAAGTGGTTTGGTGAATAAAACGTAACTCATCCCATACAAAGAGGAAATGGGGATCGAAGTGTGAGTAAACCGGTAGATGATGACGAATGAAGTGACAATCAATCTCATATTTAGGCACGCTCATGGATGACATCATTGCGAGCGCTTGAATAGCACTGATATCGCGCAGTTGGTCGCGCGGAAACGCAGTCAACATCAAGATCCGGTGAAAACCAACTAAATCAAATGAAAGTCGTACCGCAGTAAGCCGCCGCAGCCTTATATTTAGTCCTCACGCAGAATGCATGCAATCTTAATTATTTGTTTCTTGTTTAAGAGATAAGTAGAATCAATCTTTAAGAAACAATATCCTCGTAGTAGATCGACGATCGCTGGATCACTTCGGGCCTAATCAGATCTCAATATACCCTAAGAGTTAATCGAAGAATGGGAAGAAAATGAAGACCATCAAATATAGTGTCTTTAGATATCGAAGAATCCTAAGAACACCAAAGATAATGAGGAGACCTGAAGTGAGCCAAGCAAACCTAATAACTACATGAACCGGTGATAGAAATATCGCGCGTAGTAACGGTGAGATAGGATGCCAAATTTCATCAAGTCGCCCTCAGAAGAGCAGCATCGTGATAAGGATTCGCCATCATGAGAATCGAGGCAACAATTATACTCAATAAAAAGTTCTTAATTATCTACTATCGCGGTCGGTCGAGAAGCCGTGATCGTGGAAGTATACTTAGCCTCGAGTAAGATAATAAACATTCGCGTTAAGAAGAAACTTCTAGGACCAAGAAAGTCATTAAGAGGGCCGAGATCTTTCATTTCACCGACCCACCAAGAAAGTGCTTTAGATCCTGAATACCCTGCATATCATCACCTATAATAATCATATCATCGACATACAAGAGGAGAATAGTAATACCATGACCAAACCATCATAGAAAAAGAGCTGTATCAAAAGAATTGCTTAAAAAACCATGCTAAGAGATATTAGAATCGGGTCCCTGCAAACCATGCTCGAGGAGCCATGGCTAACTACAAAGTGCCCGTAGCTGAAATACTCTGTGAGGGAACCCCAAAGGGTGAGAGTAACCAGGAGGAAGCTTCATATAGACTTCCTCTGAGAGTTCACCATTAAGAAAAGCATTTTTGACATCCATCTGAAAGAGTGTCCATTTACGAGCCGCATAAATGGAAATAAGAGTCCTAATGGAAGAAAGTCGATCCACAGGAGCAAAAGTCTCCTCATAATCAATCTCATACTCCTGAGTAAAACCCATGGCAACAAGGCGAGCCTTGTATCGCTTAACATTGCCATCCATCAAGTCTGGACGGTAAACCCATTTATAATCGATAGCAAATTTCCGGGACTGAGATCAACCGTGCATCCCATGTTTCTAAGCTCCTGGCGCAAGGTATCCAACTCTTCTTTCATAACTCATCAGTTGCTAAAGAGTTAGAGGAAGCCTCATGAAAAGCTCCGGTGTCCCTGGGAGAGAGGCAAAAGAGCAAAAAAGCAATGAAAGTCATGAAGGTGAAAAGGAAGAGAAGTTACCCAATGGGAACAGTGAAGTGCATGAGAGTTAGAAGGACCAATAGGATCTTGGGGCAGGATCAGTGGGCACGTCGATGATCGGTGCGAGAAGCTCATCAGATGCATGAGAAGGAACATCAATAATAGAAGGGGGAACTCAAAACGTAGAGGGGCGGGAGACTCCTTAGGAAAAGGTCGTGAGGGATCGATAGAGGGAATAAGGGAACATGAACATGAGGTAGTTTAAACATTTTACCCCCAAAAGACCACATGCCGAGAAACAATAAAGACGTTTGCTAATGGATCATAACACCTATAACCTTACTCAATTCCATACCCAAGAAAAACAACACAATGAACGAGATCAAGTTTGTTTCTTTCATGATCATGAAGAAGAACAAAATAGATACATCCAAAGACTCTAAGTAAGTCATAAGAGGGAGAAGAACCAAACAAACGTAACATAAGGAGTTTGATTCTCAACAATGGAGAAGGACACCACTGGATGGTGTAAACCGCACAAGAGCAGCCTTCCCCCAAAACCGAGAAGTGAGTCAAGGGGTAATAGTAGCAGCAATGCAACATCAATATGACGAAGTTTGCGCCACCGCTTATATTTTGCTAAGAAGCCCTCAAGACAATATGAATGAGGAACGCTAATCAAATTGATGTTGAATAGAGTGTAAATTACGGGCGTTTTATATTTTCGGGCATTATCGTATCTGGAAAACTTTCGATAGGTTTAGAAAACCGTGTTTCAATCATTTCGTAAAAGTCACAATATATTGATAAAGTTCATAACGATTAAGAGATAACCAAGTATATCTAGGAAAAATCATCCACAAAATAACAAAGTAACGTGACCCACCCTGAGTAGAAATGGAGCAGTGGCCCCATACATCGCAATGAATAAGATCAAAAGTGAAGAAAAAGAGCATGACAAACACCGTTATTAAATGGTAAAACGCTTTGTTTGCCAAATTGACAAGGCATACAATCAAAAACTCTTATTTGAAACTCGAACCTAACAAAACCCCTAGAAACTAGTCTGTTTAACCCTAGAGATAGATGCATGACCAAGGCAAGAATCCCATGTTAAGAGAGTTAAGTGCTCTATCCTCGAGACGCCAGGCGGTAGAGAGATGAGAGGACGGTAAATAAAGAAAGATGAGCTCAAACAACCTTCCGACCTTACGTGCGGTCCCAACGATCTGTCCCGTCTGAGAATCCTGCACAACCACACTAGTAGAGGAAAAGGTTAGAGAAAAATCAAGTTCAAGTGGAGTCGCCCAACAAAAGAATATTATGAGTGAGCTTAGGAACTGCAAACATTGGAAACGTACAAGGCTAGTGTAGAGATACCAAGATGAGAGATGTGCATAGGAGAACCATTTGCGTTGTATATATGGTGTGAGAGAAAGTGAGTGTGTGAAGGTACAACATCAGGAGAAGAAATCATATGATTGTAGCAAGCAGAATCAAGAAGCCACATAGGAGAAGTACCTGATATCGTAGAAAGAGTAGTGTTGGATGCACTGGAAGATAGAAGATGAACTGACAACTTCATATCCCTTTAGATCCGCTATGAGAGAGATGAGGCGTGAGACCAGGGATCTTGGAATGGGAGTCCATAGCCGATAATTCAGACCGGGTCAAGTCGCAAAGTAGCTCTAAAGAATACGACG
Source organism: Tetrastigma voinierianum (assembly GCA_016808115.1). NCBI lineage: Eukaryota > Viridiplantae > Streptophyta > Magnoliopsida > Vitales > Vitaceae > Tetrastigma > Tetrastigma voinierianum. The sequence continues at coordinate 8,135 of JAEQBH010002964.1, read as the reverse complement.
AGTGTAAACAAGTTTCAACATAATGACCCTTTTTGTTCTACAAACCGCGCATAAGAAGAGACTTCTTATTGTTATGTCATTCGACACAAGTTCCCTTTGCCTTAGAAACATAGGTAAGTGAATGACAAAGAGAAAACGAGTAATAGTCATGGAACAAATAATCTGGTAAAGAAGAACCATGGTCTGGGAGAAATGGGTTCACCTAAAGATGGGTCTCATTATCAACCAACTTTCCTATGAATAGCTTGTGAGACTCAAGTGGTAAAGGATTCTCGATGGAGAATATGACTTCTAGCTTACCCAAATTCACATCACGAAGTCCCATTAAAATTTAAATGTCGGCCCCTGTTTCACGAGCGAACAAACCACTCAGGTCAAGATACTGGGGAGAACTTGTTCAGATGCAATTAATTGATCCCAAATAGATTTCAGCTCAAGAAGGATATACAAAGGATCCGCTCACCCGTTCCCGACAAACCCGATATTCGCTGCGGTGAGCTAGGAAGTCGCGAGCACCACTCTGGCCCCAACACACCAAGAAGTAAGTCCCGAACCGTGGCAATATCAATGTTGCCAAACTCATCAACAATGGATGGAATAGATGCCACAAACCGCGGATGATCTAATGATTAGCACTTTCTCCAATCCTCAACCAAAAATGGCATAGGCAGACCGGGCTTTTGTCCACTGAGTTCTGTGGAATGTGATCTTGCCACCGAGAGACATAAAGCCGCGAACTGTGCTTTGAGATAACTGCGCATGGCTTGAGACCATCTGGGCAAAATTATCTCCATTAAAATAACATGAATTGGACGAGAAATCTCATCACCCGCAGTTACGCTCTAAATCTCGAATTGAAAGTCTATGGAGGTAGCAAAAATGAATCAGACGAAAATGTCGGAATGCACCTGGTCACCAATAATCCGCCAACGGATGACGGCAGTCAACTACCGACGCGGGTGCGCCGCGGCAACGGGCGCCGAAGTCATCGGTCGGATTGGGGGCTAAACATGGTGTTGACGGTTCGGAGAGATGCGCGCGCAGCGCACCGCCAGAATTCAGCGGATCGTGATGGCGCATGACGCTTCCGGAGACCCGCCGCACACTACAGATCGCCTCTCGACAAGTTCTACCGGAAAGTGGCCTGTAATCTCACCTATGCTGCAAAAGGAGTGAAAACAAGGATCAACCGTGGGTTTTCACCGAAAACAAGTTGTGGCGCAAAACTGGTGGTGTTCATTGAAAAGTGAAGCCAGTATAGGCCTAATGCCTGTATCTTCATGAGAGCGCGAAAAATCAAAGAACCCTAAGCCTCGATACCACATGAAGAAAGACTTGAGTCTCTTGTATTATTATGTGTGTAAACTATAAAATTACAAGTACAAGAGGAGACCTTAGTATAGCTGGAGTACAAACCCTAGGAAAATACAAATTACAATCCCAGAAAACAATAAAATAAATCCAATACTGAGGTTTAATCTGAACTTGATATATCCTTGTGTGAAACCACACATGCAAGTCCTAGAAATTATAGTACAAGTAATTATTAATGTTAATAAGGGTACTGATTTAATTGATGGGGTGGTATTTGGTATGTTGGATTCCTCGTTTAATACGTTATCTATTTCTATTAATTATATATATAAAATAGTTTAGTACAAAAATTTTCTTCTAACTTCTTTTCTGGCCTCTATTACGCCTCAAAATCTTATCCATTTATTTTACGATACAATAATATCATCAAAACGCTTTGGTGAATCATCTTTATAAATAATTGTCTTAGAAGAACACGCTGGCATCGCAGAGTCAAAGATATAAGAAGAAGTCGTTCTAATTTTTAGCCTTCTCGTAAATGCCCCCTTCCCAAGCCAACAATAGGTTAGACCTACCTCTTCTCTGCTCTCAACTCTTCAAAAAGAATCTTGTTCTGCTAGGTGTTTTTTGTTGTATCTTTCTATCATGGCTCTAAGCCGGAAACTTTACCACTGACTCAATCAAGAATAAAAAGATAAAACATCACACATAAGTAATGAAGGTTTTATAATGTGGTGTCTCCATTTATCAAAGTAGTAATACGAGAATCCTTCCATCGCGAAAATTAGTCGCATCACGGGCACTGTATGCAAATTTTGAGAGTTTCACTCGTTTCAACAGACAACAATTTCTTTATTTGAATATTAAGAAAATTTTATATTTTTATCCCGTAGAGCCTTTTGTAGTAGAATTAACAAAAATATGGTAATATTCATTAGAAAAGGTATAGTTTAATATAATGTATAATCATAAAAAAATGAAATTAATAATAGTAGTTAAGTTATTATAAAAGGACATGCATAGATAAAGTTTTATCATAATATGTTATGAGAAACAATTATTTTTTATCTTCATTAAAGATTTTCATATTAATCAAATAAAAATTGAAATAAAAGAATAAATAAATAGTATAAAATGTTACAAAAAGATAAGATAAACAAAAATAATAATAACATATAATCTTTGGAATATATTTAAGGTTATTTTTTTAATAAAAAAGTGTAAGTTTTAATGTTTTATAAAGTAAAATCAAAATTAAAGAAAAAGAATAAAAATAAAATTAATAATAAAAGGTTAGCATAAATAGGGGACATATGAGTCGGCAAAACTTAAAGTGAAATGAAAAACAAAAAATAAAAGTGAAAGGAGGGGAGAGGGAAAGTCGCCTTACCACGTAGAGGTAAATAAGAAAAATGGGTCGTGGTTCTGGCCAGTTATTTCCTTCTGCTGTCAACTGACCAAGCCATGAAAATTGGAGAAAGGATGTTCATTAGACAAAGATCAAAAGATGGCTTCCGATCTGAGTCCAACCGTGCCAGAATCTCAAGACACCAATAAATATTAACCCCAATTTCTATATTGTTTTATTTGGTATTTTAAACAGAGTAACAAAACGTATGCAATCCCGTCAGCGCACATGTTCCAAATGAACAAACATCATCCCCTGAGTTGTTTGGATACTTATGGATTATTTATATATGGTTGTTAAAATTGGTGTTTTGGGTATTAATGACTAACTCTCCCAAAAGCTTGCTTCAGACGGAGCTTCTCAAATACAAACATCATTGCTTCTCATCACGCTCTTATTTACAATTTGAGAGGAATATGCTGATTTTGGATATTTTTATTGTAAATATTTTTGGGATGAAGTAATACAGGTGGAAATGTTTCTTTTAGTGTTGGGAATTTATTTAATTGAGTAGAAATGATAATATGGGTTAGCTCTAGAATTTTAGACATGGAATATGAAGTTTTTTTTTTTATTAAGTGGGTTGAGATGTTTAAAATAACTCCTTTATTGTTAACTCATTTATTTTGATTTGAATCATAATGTGGATCATTGAGATTTTTGATATATATATATATATGTTATGAGGAGCAGAGGCAGAAAGAGGTATATATATATATATATATATATATATATATGGTTGATAAATGAATAAATCAAAATAAATAAATAAATTATGAGAATTGATATTATAGTACTGTAGAAAAATCTGGGAAGCATTGGGAATTCTGCTTTTATTGAGTAGATAGCAATGTGTGTTAATATTTAAGAATTTTTAAATATATGTGAATATGAAAAATGATAAGAATTTCATGTACATTGTTTTGAATGTCTTGAAGCATTAGAATGAAATTCTTTTGAGAAGCTTGAAATATGTTAAAATAAATAAATAAATAAATAAAATAAAGGACTATCTAATTGCAAGGATTATTGAGTATCTAGACCTTCTTGGTGGAATTTGATGAGAATGTATGATGATATTTCTGGTATAGTTTTGTGATGTACAAAGGAAATTGTAAACTTTAGTATGTTATTTGGGAGATGTGAAAAGAACAAAATAAATAAAATGATTGTGTAGTGTGTTGAAGGATTTTGATTAGTTTGTAATAAATAAATTTTATACATAGGCGGGATTTAATCATAGTATGTCTTTATTTATATGATATTTGGGTTAACACAATTGGAAGGAAAACCGTGGTGTAAATTGTTGGAGTTTATTTAATATGTTGTGATGCAATTTTTTGTTATTATGAATGAATGAATATTAGTAGACAAACATAGTGGGAATGATGTGAGATTTGTATATGAAAATGTATTTTTGATGTAATAATTTACATGGAGAAAGAGGATTATTTATGTGAAATGTTATGATTATTGAGTTGTCCTTGAAACGTGGATAAATGATTCAGTGGTTGTTGGTAACAACACATGCATATATTATATTGGTATAAGAAAGAACGGAAAGAATTGAGCTAAAATTCAATATGGTTGTATATTCATATGTTTATGGCTATCCAAGATTGTGATTTAAATTGGAATATGAATATGAATAAATTGCGTCAGGTTCAATCACATTCATGATTATTTATAAAGAGATGATTATGCGAAATTGATAAGCCCCGAGGAGGGAAAAAGATGAAAAGAAAGGAAAATGAGAAACGAGAAATGCCCGTGGCGTAGGCGACTAAAAGGGAGAGATCCCTGTGGTGAAAGACGACCCAAAAGCTACCCCCTCGGGAAGACTCCAAGTAGGGAGTGTATGAGTATAAGCATATCATTCTAAGTGAGTTCAAAATAACAATGCATTTCATGATTCTCGCATCATTCTCATTTTTTCATACCAATACATTTCATTTGTGTGAATTGCATGTATCATGTTGATGATTTGTTGACTCTTGTTTAAATTATGTGTATTGTGTGAACTATATACGCTGATTTAGCGAAGTGTAAAATTGTGTAAATTTGGTGAAATGTTGTTTGATGGGATGTGTTGATGTACGTGTGTGTGTGTGTGTAAATTTTATGTTATTTTTATTTAATTAGATTAACTTTGAACCTTTATTCAATTGTTTATATGACAAGAGATTGCGGTGGGATTAAGTGTGGTATATGGGTATGTTTTTATATTGTGTTAATCATTAAATATTGAACTTTAGCTACACCACTTAACCCCATTGTGTGTGAATCACCCTATTGAGCAATGTGGAAATGCTCACCCCTTTATTATCTAAAATTTTTAGATGCAAAGATAGTTTGGGGAAAAGCACAAAAAGAGCAAGGACTATACCAAGGTGCCCTAGAAAGCTACTTGGTTATAATGTTGATCAATTCCTTTAATTTATTTATTTTATTTTTGACTCAGACAAGTAGAGTTGCATGTATTTTTAGAAATCTAAATTATGTGTCGTTATTTGTAAAATTCGATTTGAAATTTTTTAATATAAGATTCTTTTGTAGATATTTGTGTAATAATCAACTTGGTTCGTATGTTGATTAGTAGAGTTTGAATTTGTAAATGGTAGCAAGTATACACAATTCAACTGAGCTTGGATTAAGAAAACCCTTAAGGTCAAACCGTTGACTTGTATTCCACAAGTCGGATTTTTGATTGTCGGAATTCGAGGCACGACGCTTGGGGTTTTGAGTTTGCTCATGATTTGATTGGAATTCTTTTTAGACAAACTGATTAAACTTTGCAATCCGGTCTTAGCAAATGATTTTTAGTTTTTACCATCATATTTACTCCATCTATTTGTTTTCCTCTTGCTATTGATATTTTTAAACCCGGTTGCATTTGGTTGGATGAACCGGGGGAAAAAGTATGAAGTAAAAAGAATTTTGGAGTTTTGGTTTTGATATCCGTGCCTCCCATTGGATTTGGATTTACTGGGAAGCCAAGAATAAGAATTTGAATTAAAATTTCATCATTATTTTTTCAAAAGCGGGTCGTTAAGTGATCGTAATGGCACTATAAAGAAATACCTAAATAAAGAAAAACATCAAATTCCACGACGGAAAAATCACGTGCATATGAAAACATCACTATAAATTCCAGAAATTACAAAAAGTACAACGACTGGAATAAAAACCTTAATGTGTCGATATAACGAAAATACCTGGGCAAAGTGGGTCCAAACCCCAAAACCACAAATGTATCCCTATTTTTTCTCAACTTTTTCTTTTCACAAGTCGCACCACGGGCCTTCAGGTCAGACATAAGCCCAAAACCAAATTCGGGTCACAAAAAACAACAATCTCAACCTTGACATGAATTTCCATCATAAGCAGAAAACGCCAACGAACTCTATATCTCAAAACAAGATTAAAACTATACTCCTCTTGTAAAAACCCGAAATAATGCGAAATGATAGACTATCGTCACAGTACAGATGGTAAGCCTAGAAATTCAGATCTCGACGACTCACACCCGACCACGCCGTTGAGTTCCTTTCCTCGCGAAAATCTGAAGACGCTTGATTTCTGCTGGAATTCGAGACGTCGACTTCACGTATTTCAAGGCTTAATGGACAAATTATTGAGTGGCTACCGGCATGAAGGTGTGGTGACACCGCATGAAGGTGCTTCAAGTCTGGCCGCGGTGGACCTTAGAGTGGTAGACCCATTGGTTGTTGATGTCGCTTGACACGGATGAATCGACAACATCTGTTGTCAATACCGGGACCTTAGCCTGGGTTGTCATACCCGATTTACCGACCTTGGATATGGCTTAGAGGTTAAGGCCTTTAGGAGAAGCCAAGTATGATGTTCTTCCTTAGGGATGGTGAGAGCTGGATCCGGATAGGTCGGGATTATGAGCGAGAGATCTCCGAGATTCTTCGCCTCGCGACCCCGTGGATTTGGCGTCACAAGATGGCATTATTGGCGTCGGTGCACTCCGTAACATCGCCGAGTCGGGTGTGGCACTCCGATGGTCATTCACCACTCTTGGTGAGTGTGGGTTGAGTTTATTTAGGACACGTCCAATGAAGACTCATAGTTCGATTCAAGAAATGCAAGAGGCTCGTAAGTGTGTCGGGGGTTGAGTTATGTTAATCGAGATGAAAACACACCTGGCCGTTATCATGTGGACTTAGAGTTGAGTGATAGGAGTCGGAGTGACTCGAGATTTGATACCCCTTTCGTACTGTATTGCGTTGCTGAGCCCAAGAAGGGCCTCCGATATATGGATGTCATACATGACATGGACTAGGTCGATGGTCCATTGATTGTCATGATTACGACCTTGAAGGTCGAGCGCCAACAAAGTAAGGGTTGTGTAGTTACGTTGTGTGGACTATATACAAGCAGGACAAGTCGCGGCATACGCCCGAAGTCCAAGGGTAGAGGAGCACTGTTCTTGGTGAATCAAGATAACACAACAAGCATCACAGCTTGGCAGATGGCACCATGAGGCATTATATGCAGAGGCCATGCAGCCACCGCTATGTTGGACCGAGGTGGGAGAGAGATCCATCGCCCCAGTCCCGGGACCTTATATTAGGGGACACCTTAGAAAAGGTGAGCTTGATACATGCCAGCCTTCTCACCCGGCCAAAAGCCGACGTAAGAGCCATGTAGACGCACGACGGCCGACCCCAGAGCTCGAGGGTGGCTCGTGAATCACGCTCGGCGGGTGATGCCTAAGAGAGGAGCAAGTTAGGGTCTCGGTAAGCGAGGGAAGATCGCCGCCGAGGTTTATTGGACCTTCGAGATACTCAAAAGGATAGGCGTTGTTGCGCATCGAAAGCTGGCTTTATCGCTCAAGATGTCGCGCCCACGAGGAGCCACGCCCATGCTCCGGCAGGCCCGAAATCTCATGTGGTGGATTGGGACAAAGCCGAGTTTCGACACTTATGGGACCTTGAGGAGGGACCTGTTGTGCATTTTGATAGTCGTGATCAGGTTTTATGAAGCAAGACCGTGAGGCTAGCGAGAGGGTGCTATGGCGGCACCATGGAGCTGAGGAAATAACGCGGGAACGCGAGGACGACGCCAGTCGCGCCACCAACTCCTTCTTGCTTAGGATGAAGGTACGTGGTTTAGCCGCATGATTTAAATGATTGTTTACATGCATGGTAGAGTGCACGTTGAATATACATGTGGAGTGATGCATTGTCCTAAATTTGGGGATCTAAATTCCTTTAAGGAGGGGAGAATGTAAGACCCAAAGGAAATTCCACTTTCGAAAAATGGCAAAAATCGTAATTTGGTTAAAATACTTCGGTTAAAATCGAACTTTATTCTTCGGATCTCGTGATATGACTAAACGAGATTTCACCGCTGAATGCCTCGCGAATTCTAGCTAGCACGCCGA